>JADLZL010003981.1:0-163102 GCA_015844335.1 Chrysopogon serrulatus
GAATCCGATTCACACGAGACCAAAGATTTATACTAAAAATCATAACTTTTGCAACAAGAATTTACAAGGGCACTAGAATTTTTCACAAAGACCATAGAGTATTGATTCTAATAGTTTCATATTTACTCTGGCAACAACTGATTTTTTTTTTTTAAGAGAAAAACGCTGTTCCAACACCTGATAAGTCAGATGGTAAGCTGAAGCTAACAGGATCCGCTTGCATGTTGCCATGTTGGTGTGGCCGCGCCCGGCCAGCTCTCGCGTGCAGACCAACCATCGCGCTGAACTACCTTGTGCAGAAGCTAAGCGTCGCGAGTAACTGCGCGTCGAAGGACGGAACACATACGAGGCATGCAACGCTTGTAGGCATGTGAATATAGGTAACTTTTCAAATTCAAAAGAAAAGGAAACTTTTCAAGAGCTTGGCGGCCACTAAATATAGGATGGATCCTGGAGGAAGCATTTCCTAAAGCTCTTGTTTGGATCTAGAGAACTAAACTAGACTAATTTTATCCCTAAGAATTTAAATCGGCGGACAAATTATTAGTCTAGTTATAATAACTAGTCCACTTATGTGAGCTAATAATAGGACTGGTTGTTAGTCCTAATCCATCCAAATAGGCCCCAGCTAATTTCTTTTGTAGTTTTCTCTTTTTTCAGAGAAACAAGCCAGCTCTCTTCTTGGCAACGAGTTCCTCCTAGTTTCTACTGTTTGGCTCCGCCGAAGGTGAAGCTCTTTTTCTGGCTAGCTCTGCATGGTCAACTCTGGACATCCGAGCGAAGACGGCGCCATGGTCTCCAAGACAACGCGGACTGTGCTCTCTGCGGCCAGGAGGATGAAACTGTCGACCATCTCTTTGCTTCGTGTGTCTTCTCGCATGAGCTTTGGCACAGTTTCCTGCACCCTCTTGGCTGGGACGGCATCTCACCACGCCTCGGTGACGATGTTGCCTCCTGGTGGCTCCAGTGCAGGGACCGTGTGCCTTCCGCGCTCCAGAAGGGCTTCGACTCCGCTGTGCTGCTACTTTCCTGGATGCTTTGGAAGGAACATAACGCTCGTATCTTCGATCAGAGAAGCAGCACGGTGTTGTAGGTGGCACGGCGGGTTCTTGAGGAGGCTAACCAGTGGGCGGCGGCCGGCTTCTCATCGCTCTCCGTCTTTACTGCAGCAGCCGCCACGTCGTAGTGCTTCTCCTTGTCATGTCGCTAGTTTTCATTCATCTAATGTAACCTTTTAGCTGCTACCTCGGTGCTGTCCGATCAGGCACCTCGCCTTCGGCTTCTGTCTTTCTGTATTGAACTTGGTGCTCATTTGCTTCTCCTGAATGAAATACACGTGAAGGCGTGTTCTAGAAAAAAAAATAGCTTTCCATCGTCTCTGACAATGTTACCTGACACCAGTAAAATTGGAGTTTTCTCCTATATATAGGGAAAAAAAACATAGTTTCAGTTTCCATCCCCAAAGGAGTTAATTGGAAAACTTGCAGCTGCTGTGTTGCATTGAGCTAAACATGATGGGAGAACGAAACAGTTCATCTACAGGTTATGTCAGATAAACGTTGTTGAACTAACAATATAATATCCATGGTAAGGCACGATGATACACTCCTGACCAAGCACGTACAAGCTCATGCAAGTAACCAGTTCATTGACATATCATCTTGACAACATCGGAATGATAATGGTGACAAGCTAGATCGACTTAATTGTTGCATCGAAACAGATTAAACACGACACGCCTGAATGAAATGAGAGGAGTAGCTGCCGGGCTAGTGTGGCTGCTGTTCAGAGCGGATGGACATAGACACCAATAGCATCCAGGAACTTGCCACTGCGCCCGAAGAAGCCGGCGATGCAACTGTTGCCCTGCACTGGGAGACTGAATGGGGTTCCCTTCTCCTGACCAAAATGACCGTACGTCTTTAAGTTGGTGACAAACTTAATTGAGTTTATGACATTGACTGCTCCCTCGTACGTGGCCAAAGTCCCGGAAACTTCTTTCACGAACTCAAAGTCAGAGAACTCGATCTGGATGCGAGAAGAATAGTCAGATGAGATCTCATCTCGATCGTGCAAATAATCAACGTCAACTGTGTAGCTGGCTGCCACATTTCTGCAAGAGAAACCACTACTACTAGCTTACCGTGTTGGGATTTCCACCAGGACCGCCCCAAGGACCTGCATTGTGCTTCTGACCAGCTTCATCAACATAAGAAAATGCAATGGAATCAACAACCAAACCACTGCTAATGGTGATGCTCTCTAGGCGCTTGGGTGGCTCAGTGATGTCTCGTGTAGTCCCTCCGATTCCACCCCATGGGCCAATCTTTGTGGCAACAATAATGCTCTGCACGAATCAATTAATTAAATTAAGAGATGTATTTTTACATTTACTGCTAGTGGTTAATAGTTTTTTTAATCAATACTAGTATAGTATTAGCTAGCAATGCAAAGCTCAAAGAAAGATCTATTCTAGCTAGGTCGTACCATTGATCCTTTGAGCAGCGGACAGAATCCCTCGATGGTAAGCTCTATAATGTCCCCATCCTCATTCTTTTCGTGCACCCTTTTCTTAATGACACCGGATGCCATAGCAAAGCGTCCAGTTCCCCCAACGATAGCCCATTCACCTCCCTCAACTGGTATTCCCATCACCTGAAGTGTGGATCCCTTAAACCTGCGCTACATCACATCTCAATGAAAATGCAGCTTGATATATCAAGAGACAAATTTCACAATTTTGCTGACAAGCAACATACTTCAGAAGATTGAGCATATATACGTACCCTTCATCCTCGAACACTAGGCTGAAGGAATTATGCCAGTTACCGTTACCGCCGGCATAGATATGTAGGCCCTGGGCACGCCCAATGACTTTGGCGGAACTTGAGAGCCCATCACGAATAACCCAATTGTTGACGGCCAATCTGCCAAACTGGTCTCTTGCGATGATTTCCACCTGGTTGGCGTTGGGGCCTTTGTACGTGTGGTACAGGTACAGGCCACGGAAGTTGAACTCATAGCCCTGTGTGCGTGCATAGGAAGGGGTGACTTGGAGGATGCCAGGACAAGGAGTGGTGGTGGCCATGGGGGGGAGAACAAAGGTGCTGCTGGCTGATGGCCACAGTACCACTGATTAGCCAAATTTTGTACTAGCTGCCTCTACTGCTGTGAGAAACGAAAGCCACGGCGCTGCAGTTTTATAAGGGCCAAGGTCAACACTCAGCTCAGTGTAGCTGAGGCCGAGCTGTCATCTCTCATCCTCCCTCCGTCAGATCAAAAGTCAACGTGGGGCATGGTGACCAAGGAGGACTTCAAGGGTCTCCATTTTCATTTAATCACCATGCATGCCCGTCCCTTCGTTTTCCCATGTAAATGGATGGTAACAACATTGCATGTGGAGGCTCCGGAAACCAAACAAAAAACTAGGTAATTCCCCATGCAAATATGAGTGCAATATTTATATTTCCAGATAAATTTAGAGAAATGCTAAAGAATGGCTGGTTGTTTCTGTTCCATCAAACAACCGGATCCGTGTCCGTCGATTCTTGTCACGTGCGCTGTTTCTGTTCGCTGGATCTCGTCTTGGAGTTTTGTGCTTTTTTCCCCCGGCGGGTTGTGATATGTGGGTCCAGCACTATTTTAATTTTTATGCTTAGCCGCCCGAAATTTATTGTTTCCGTTATTTCCTTTATCCCCATTCGCATTTCTCTTCGTCTCCATGTTGAGGGGCTAGGCCGCGGGGCATGCGGGTCCTGGGTGGCGACTCGCCTTTGCGGCGACCGGCGACCGGCGGCCAGCGACCAGCGACGACGAGGTTTCCGGCGAGCTAAGTTCCCCTTCGTCCTCCATTGTTTGATGTGCTCTCCTCTGGGTTCTGGCGATGTCTGTATCTGTTCTAGTTTTGTTCTTCACGAATGTCAATTCGATTTCTAGGGTAAGTGGGGTATGTGGTTTGGGTGGAGGTGTGGGTTTTGGGAGACGGCAGGTTTAGTGTGTTTGTTTGTTTGGGCGGAGCTGGGGATCCGATTTTAGGTGCTGGGGGGTACCGGTGCGGTTCAGATTCAGTGCTGTGCAATTCCAGGCCAATCTTCGTAGCCGAGTTGAGCACCTGGGAATCTGGTTTTCTCATCTCACTACCTGCACAGAGCGCAGCACCTGCTCTTGTTGTTCTGAGCATATCGAATAGGACGCATCCATTTGAGAATTTCTCCCAGAGTCCGATGTCCAGCTTGGTCGTGTTCTGGTGTGAGTAGGACCGGACGTTGCTCCCTTGCCACCGGCTTGTCCTCTGTGAGCCTTTGTTTCCGTCTCTCAGGTTTTGGAAAGAGCAGCAAGCTGATTTGATTGGTGTGGTCTGTTTCTTTCCCTGTGTGTCCTTTGCCGTGATTTGCTTTGATCTATGAATTGAAATTGAAGGCAGCTACTAGTAGTGTGCATACTAGTTTCTACCAAAAAGAGGAGTCCACGTAATTTCTTTTGGTGTCGTCATTTTCAAGCAACAGTCACCGTGTTCGCGGGATGCCGGCGTTTTTTGAAAAGAGCCATTGGTGTGCGCTTTGTTTGTTGTAGCTGTGTGTCTGTACTGTGATAGATCCCTTGGGAGTTGGTGGCCGCAGCCGGTCTCCGTTAGGAATGGGAGTTCACCTTGAGATTTAGTGTTTATTTGTAGTGTTAGTTCAGTTATGGTTAATATTCAATCTGTTTATTTCAGTATTATTCATTTTAAATTTCAGCCCTCGATATTTCAGTTAGTGTTTGTAATTTTATATTTTTCTGTGTTAGATTCAGAGGTATTATTAGTTTAAGTTTTATTTAGAGATTCAGAGACTCAGTGTTATTATTTCTGTATTCTTCAGAGATTGAGGGGTTCATTGTAGTTTCAGAGGTACTATTAGTTTCATTTTTATTTAGAGATTAAGTGGTATTATTTATGTATTCTTCATATATTCAGATGTTCTGTGTAGATTCTTAGGTAGTATTATTTTTTTTATTCAGAGATTGAGAGATTCGGTGTGTTTTTAGATTTATTATTCATTCATAGGTAGTTTAGTTGTATTCTGAGATTCATTGTTATTTCGGAGGTAGTATTTCTTTCATTATTATTCATAGATTCAGATTCAAAGATTTATTCAGAGGAGATTTATTTAGGTAGTTTAGTTGTTTTCAGATTTTGTTCTTTTTTGTTTCAGTACTTATTTGCATTTTTTTGAAATGTAATGGTTGTTTTAGCTAGATGACCTGAGTACTGGTTGTTCTTGATTTTGGCTTTCTTAGTCTTGGAGCAAAGCAAGGAAGCTTTGTCTCCCTTGTGTTTTTTTTGTTAATGATCTCATTTCCTTTTTTCAGATTTTGCATGGCTAGTATAGGCAACTTTCGTTTCGGTAATCGTGTGCTACAGGACAATAATCATGGTGGGAATGTTGGTGAAGGACCTGCTCGGCAAAGTGGCTGTATTGCTAGAAATGTATGTGTATTTATTTTTCTTGAGTTTTTTTAGCAGCTCGTTTTGACCTTTTTTTAATTTTTTTCTCAGGCTGTTCTCTCATCTGCTAATGTTCATCTTTTGGAGGAGTTTGTTGGTTTTGTGAGGCCAAGGTTTCTTCTTTTTTATATTTTAGTTTATTTTTCTATGTTTCTGTATGTATGCATGTTTCCCATATAGTCTTGTATGCATGTTTTCCATATAGTCTTTGATATATTTGTTTAGTCTTTGTATTATGTCTTTACAAATTTTTTATGAATTAATTTTTTTTAGAATAAAAATCTTCATCTTGATCCTGCTCAACAAGCCAATGGAGAAGTTAAGGCTTTAGCTGATTCATCACCATTCAGGGATGATATCAAGTATTATTTTGGTGATCAGTTACCTGATAATGTAATATTTTTTTACTTTGATTTTTTGTCACCCTTTTTATATATTACAGAGGACTTGACTAATTTGTTTTTGTCTGGTTAGGTTGTTGATGACTTACGCAAGCTTGTTGATGATAACACACATGGAAAGTGTAGCTCCTGCAGGATGCCGACTGAGAGCTTGGTGTTTAGTGTTCTTCAGATAATATCTGATGCTGCACATATCAACAACACCCAAAAAGAAACGTGGAGCCTCCTACTGGTGTTGCTGTAGTCGGAGGTAATGGTAATTCAAGTTTTATTGTTCTATTTTCCTTTTTTATTTCTGTATTTTTTTTGTTTTCTCATATTTTCATATAAATGCAGTTGGCATTGACCCCCCAGTGCATCGCTCTCAGCAATTAACTAGGCATAGTGGTATTGGGTCCCCAACAGTCAACAAATGCAGAAGGATTCGAATCAACGACGACGCAGGCACTTCAAAGAATGTGAACTCTTCTCTTTCTGGTATAATCAGATCTTTTCTCTTTATTTTTTGTCATTATTTTTGTTTTTTTCTTTTTTTATATGTAATTTGTTTCTTTTTTACAGGTACTCATGGGAATTCTTTTGTTAATGGTCAAGAAACACACTGTATCCAGCAACAGAACGCTCATAGTGGTGAAGCATCCTAGCATCATACAAAGTTCCCAAGTTCTTCAAATCTTGAGCCTATCGCAGCCCAGAATAGCGGCCACACCCCTGTTCCTGTTCTATCCAGTCCTCACCCCCAGGTTTCCGCTCTTTTTCTTGAGCTTTGTTCTAGCTTCTTGGTTTTATCAGGTCTTAATTTCTTTTGGTTTTTGTCTTTTATTCTCCAGAACTCCAAAGAAGCTTCAGATTTTCTAAATGGTTTGAAAACGAACAAGCAAATATTGGTCCTCGACACCCCCTTGTTTATGTGTCATGGCAATCGTATGTTTGTTGATTCCTTTTCTATTTTTCTTTTCTTACCTACTTTTTTTTTATTTTGATTTGATTTTTTTCCTTCTTATGTAGTTAATTCTCCAATTACTAATAAGAAATCCAAGGCTGAAGCCCTTGCAAACCATATGTCTAATGTGAGTGAAAAAATTGTTGACAACTCTGTTTCTGTTAAAGAAGCTTTTGCAGAACCAGCAGTAAGTTTTTTGTCGTCCTTTTTTGATCCACAGCTCATCTGAACTAGATGCATCTTTTTTACCTTTGTAACTTATAAGCTTCATGTTTTTCATGGGCTTTTATTTTCTTTTAGGTGCAAGTTGATAAACCCTTGAGATCTGCATTCAGTATGTCCTCTGATAGACCAAACCTTGCTGAAGCTAGATATGGGATCAGGATAGGATCTGTACAGAGGTTTCCTATAACTGATGAAGAGTTTCGTTACTACAATGTTATCTGTGGTCTTGCTCATAGTCAGTGGCGCGGGTACTGTTTCTTTTTTCTTTGTTGATGCTATTTTGAGTTTTTTTTTTGTTTTCAAACTCTTTTTTGTCTTTCAGTCTTAAGCCAGTTGAGTTCACTAAGTGGACTAGTGTGAAATATTGCTCATTGGGTGAGTCATTGGAGCCCGGCGGTATAGTTGACAGTTTCTTTGTTTCTAGTATGTGCCGATATTTTTTTGAGACTGTTCATCCTCGACAGTCTAAAAAGCACTTTTTCTATCAAAAGTTGGGGTATGTCTTATTTTTCTTTTTTCAACTATTTAAGTTTATATCATTGTTCCTTATCACTATGTTTAGCTCTTTTTTTTTTTTTAATTGTTTAGGGTTCTCTTTTTACACCTACAACTCTTTCTATGATACAAGGATAGTTGAGAAATCATTTCTCGGTGCCAATTCTGCCTATAGTCTTCATTTATCACATAAGGTTTGATGTTGTTTGCTTTTTTGTATTTTCCCTTTTTTCTTTTTGTTATATTAATTATCTATGCATTTAGCTTTGTTTTCCAGTGATCATTAAGAAGCACTGGTTTGTGTTTCTTGTTGATTTGAAGAATAAGATGTTTGTTTTTCTAGACTCGTACTATGATTGCAATTCCACTTTTCAAAAGGAAGCTAGTTTGAAGCTTGTAAGTGGCTAGTTTGAAGCTTGTAAGTGATTAGTTTTTTCATATTTTGGTTTTTATCATTTTTTGCTCCTCCCTAGATGAACTCTTTTAAGGAGTGCTGGCACCAGTATGCTGAAGGATATACAAGTTTTGATGATTTCAGAGTCTTTTTATCCTCCAGTACCAAAGCAGACTAATGTGTAAGATTTTTTAATCTTTTTGCATTTGCTTTCTGTAGCTGGCATTTTTATTTTTTTTAATTTTTTGATTTCCCTTTTAGTGTTGATTGTGGTGTCTTCGCTGTCAAGTTCATGGAACTTTGGGATAATGAGATCGACCTAAGGGATGTGTTTGACCAATCTGATATTACAAACATAAGGGTGAAGCTTGCTGTTGATATATTCTTCAGTCCAGCGAATACAGTCAATAAGTCCACTGTAATCCATTTTTTCCAACAGGTTGTTACATAAACTTTTTGTTTATTTTCACCTTTTTTTTTTTAATTTTGATTTTTTTTCCTGCAGGGGATTAATCCACGTGTTTGTGCGTAGCTTTTTTCTCTTTTTTGTTTATGCTCCTTTTTCACTGTTGGACTTTGTATGATATATCATGGAGAGGTTCTTTTTGGTAAAATGTGTAAACCAGGGGTAGGTTGGATTGGTTGTTCAGGAAGGTAATAATTTTTTTCCACCATTTTCCATATCATAGAGCCAACATAGTTATTTTCATTCTTTTGCATGTACTGTTAATGCCTAATATGCCATATCATGAACTTATGATGCCTTTTTTGTTGTATTATTCTTAAAAAATTTTTTAACTCTGCCTATGTGTGGGCTTCCTTTTGTTAGTCCATCATAGCAGGTCCCAAGCCTGTTAAAGGAGGAGGGGGGATTTTTTTCTGCACTTGTTGTTGTACTTTTTTAGTTTGACTTCACAACTAACGGCACACCTTTTTTGGTCCTGGCTGTAATGCCTGCTGATAGTGGTTACGCAGCTTACTTGGCTGCACGTTTTTGACATCCCTTTTATATTAACATGCTGGCAAGCTGAAATGCCTAGGAAGCCAAGACACGAATGGCAGTGTCAACATTTTTTGTTGGAGCCGCCCCCCTGGTTCTTATTTCTGAGACCCTGTTACCTCTACAACCCTCTGCATTGTTCAGGTAAGAAGGCTGCCAAATTGTTTTTCAATCTCCAATCATTTTTCTAGTCTGATTACAGTGTTTGTTGTTTCCAAAATATTTATTCATTATATCATTTGTTGCCTTTTTTTTTCTATGTCATCTGGGGTTTAGATTAAAAGCTTGCTTTTCAAAGGGGAGCAATTTTCCATCCGTGAATTGGCTCATTTCCTATTCGAAATACTCCACGGTTATTTTTCTAACTTTTTTGCACCAAAAGCTCCTTTTCTCACATATTATCTCTAAAAAGTTTTCATTCAAAGTATGGAGCAGAAGAAAAGTTTGTAGTCTTTATAGTTTTTACTGTTGTGGGTGGAGAGAATGGAAAGTCATGCTATTTGTACATTGAAACTCACCCAAAATAAATAAATATCCATTCTTGATGTATTCATAATTTCTACTATCCATAACATTTTAATTGCCTCTATCTAATATCCCACACAGCATAAACTCATAAATGCACATGATCAGCCACCCCGCTATTGCTTGCTTTGTCTTGTTGCATTATTTGTCTCCTGCATCGTTGTTGTTTGTTGTCCTCTTCATCCTTTTTGGCTTTGGCTTGACCGGTGATCCTGCATGGAATTTTTTTTTAATTTTCATAATAGTCTGATCATGTATGGAAAACTTTAATAGTTGATTTTATATGAATAACGACATTTTGGTTTTTACCTTTGCCTTCATTTGCTGTTACTTTCCTTTTCTTCTTGTTTTCATTTTGCTTCATTTTTTCCCTTGCTTCTTCTATCACAGTCTTCATTCTTTTTGGCTTTGCTGGCCTTCCCCTTTTTCTTGTTGTTTCTGGATCCTCAATTACATTCTCAGCATCACTCGGGGCAGCATCCATTGCCTCTGCTATTAGCTCCTGTTCATGTGAGACCACTTCATCTCGAGAGGTGGAAGCTGTTTTGGGATGCTAGCATTTTTCAAGTTCTAAGTCAATTCTTTTGCATTTCTGACATCAAGTATTCTGTTGCTTGTTCCTTTTTAGATGCCTTAGAATTAAGAACTGTAGATGCTCTTGATAGCATATTGAACCTTAGCAGCGAACTTGTTTGAATTGTTTCTTCTTCTATTCTTTGGTTCAGCATTCTTAGTCCTTTTTTTTTCTCCATCTATCTATGATATATTTGTCTGGTATCTCGCTGATTTCTTTTTCAATCATCACTTTGAGGATGTGCGAGCAGAGTATTCCATCCTTGTCAAATTTTGCGCGCGGGCAACTAAATTCCCCTCCTTCTTACGTGATGTTTGTTCTTACATTGTACTTTCTTATCCTTTCATGTGTGCGAACTTGGTTTCTTCTCCGCCACACTTCAAATTCTTTGCCATCTTCAATTTCCTTGCAAGCTAATGTCGATGTAGCTTTGAGTTGAATCTGGAATTTTTGTAAATGTTTCTATTGTATAATTTCTCTGCTTGTATCTCAAATGTATAGCCAAACATTAGGTCCTTTTGCCTTTTTGTATATTGTAGTGGTCCTCTTCATTCGAGCCCTGTCTATTGTCTCAATCATGCGTTGGTATTCTGCAAAGAAGCTGTTAATACTGTAGGTCGGGCCAACATTCTCTTTAAATCTTGCATTCATAGCCTCACTTCTTGATGTTGATTGGATAAAGGGGAAGAAATCATGTTTGTAGTACACTGGGATGAATCTTTCCTTTGTCTCCCACATCCTTGTGAAGTATTTGTTGTTCTCAAATTTTTGTCTTCAATCATCTTGACCCACAAGTACTCGAACTCGCTTTTCGATACACAGTTGTTGACTATGTCTTCAAATGTTTCATAGAGGCCTTTGTGTTTTTTGCGAAGACTTTGAGGTTTTTGTGTAGCATTTGTTTTTATGTGAAATAAGCGGGTTTACGTGTCTTGTCCTTTGGAACACTTCTAGAATGGTTGCTTTCATTGCTTTGTCCTGGTCTGTAATGATTGACCTAGGGTGCTTTCCTCCCATTGATTCCAGAAACGGTTCAAAGACCCATTTGAATGTCTCCGTTGTTTCATCTTGTATGAATGCACACCCAAAAGAGACAACTTTGACCATGTCCATTATCCCCACGAATGGCATAAACGGCAGCCTATACTTGTTGGTCATATGCGTTGTGTCAAAACTAAAACAATCACCGTATTCTTCGTAATACTTAAGTGATGATCCATGTCTCCAAAAAATATTTTTTACTCTGCTGTCTTCATCCAACACAAATTTGTAGAAGAAACTTCGGGTCTTGGCTTTTTACGTTTCTCGAAGCTATCCAATAGCTTAGTCATATCAGAGCCTTTGACCTCTCTATTTATTTTTGTCCTCATGTTGCTAATATCTTTCTTCTTCATAGGAAGCGCTATTGGTCCTCCTCTAATATTGGACAGTATGGAAACCATCTTCCTTGTAGGTATGTTGCACTCATTTAATGTTCTTATTAGTGTTTTCTCCATCTCGGTCAAGTACTTGCGGCCATTGAAATGTTTCCCCAGGCTGCAGCTCATGGTTATGATCTAAGTCTAGTCTGATAATCTTCCGACACTGTCCTACTTCTTTGGCAACCATAACACACTTACAGGTCTGTTTTTTCTACTATAGTTGTTTTCCTCTTGGGTCCTTTCTTCTTCCCAATTTCACTTTGTCACCTGCTGCCTCCTCTTTGTTCTATTGTCTTTGGTCTTTTATTTTGTCCATATTTGTTGCAATTAACTGTGATTTTTGTTACTTCTTGGTTCTTTTTCTTGCTACCAGTCTTGAATACACGCACTACTGCTGTTGCAAAGCCTGCTATGTATGTATAGAAGTTGAAAAGGTGCTGAGCAGCCTCTTTTGTCTTAAATTCCATCCCCAACTGAGGTGTGTATTTGCTGTTGATGTCTGCATTATTACCCGCAGAAGCTACTACTTGTTCTGCAGGCGATGAACTCATCAATCTCCCGTTCTATAAGCTCTTGGCTTCCATTTGTTTCTGCATTGTTGGTCTCCCTCGGCTGCCATGTTTCTCGCCTGCGCATCGTGTTGTCTGACAATGTTACAGATGTTTCTTGGATAGCACTTGTTGTTTCTTCTATCTCCTGGAGGTTCATGGCTTCAAAGATTCTATTCTTCCATGGGTCTTCTTCAGGCTCTGATAAGTATCCTCCCTCCCAGTTGCTTAGTTGATTTTCCTAAAAAATGCGGTTCTTTTGTCACTCATTTTTTCATTTTTCCTAACATAATTTTGTTCTTTCTTTTTGTAGAAATATGTTAAAATTGTATTGTTACCTCATAAATATTCTCTCGAGTAAATGTAGTCTTTGTTCCTTCTTGGACTATCTGCTCATGTCGTTTTGAGGCACGCAACAAAAAAACTGTTTTTTAGGAAGAAGTCTAGGCTTTTTTTTGTATATCTTTGCTATTTTTACTGTTTTATCAAGAGTTTTTGCTCAAAATAGCCTGAAAAGTGAGACAACAACTTAGGTGCAAATTGTAGTCATACCAGATAATCATTTTTGATGAAATGTATTCTGAGTTCCTTCCAGGGCTACTCATCGTGTCATTTAGAGGCACCTGACAAAAAATTTGTTGTTAGTTAGAATAAGCAATCAAGGACTAGTTTGATATCTATAATTTGTCATTTGTCACCTAAAAAATATGCTTTACCCGAGGCATTTGCGGACCAAGTAGCATGGTTGTGTATGAGCCCTGCATCTCACGGGATAGTGAAACATATTTTACCTTTCAAGTAATTTTGAAGTATAATAATGGGAAGCATATATGAAGTCTCCTTGCAGAGAAATTATACAATAGAAATATTTTGTCACCTAAAAATATGCTTTACCTGAGGCAGATGCGGACCAAGTAGCATGGTTGTGTATGAGCCCCGCATCTCAGGATAGCTGAAAACATATTTTACCTTTGAGTAATTTTCAAGTATAATAATGGGAAGCATATATGAAATATATATTTGTTGCTTTATTTTCCTTTCTTACCGAGTAAATCTCTTCTTGGGAGTTCTTGATTTGTTCCATTAGCAGCCCTGTCAAGCTTTCCTATTTTACATGCATTTTTTTATCGGTCTTTTTGCAAAGAAAGCAATATCTGTTGCTTTGAACAAGTTGTTTTATATTTTTAAAAGAGTTGGGGTGGGGGGTGGTGTGGTTGTTGTGTCCTCACCTTGCCGTTACTATTGCATTGAAAGATGTGTGCACTTGAACTGATCAAATCTGATTCTTCATTGTTGAAACCAAGAGCATAAGCATAATTGTTTTTGTTTTACTTGTTGATTGTCTTGACAAGCCTTCATATATCTGTTGTACAGTTCATTTATTTTGTAAGAAATTCATAATCCCTCTTTTGTTTATTTTTTTCATACCTGGTGGTTGTTTTGCAGCCTGAAGTCATCATGGCATTGGCCTATTGCAGGGTTTGTATTGGTTGTTTTGAATTCATTTGTTCCTAGGTACGGCATATGCAGAAACTTGTCATTGCTTGTTGCCCCCAGCCCACCCCTGCATTCATGATGTTTGAATTTAATTACTTATACATCTATAAACAGGTTTTTACATTTTGAAGATGTTTTTAGAGAGAGAAAATGAAAATCATATTACTTTTGTTTTTTATTACACGGAAAATTTGTTAATCATCGCGAATGATTTACGCCATTGGTTCATTTGTGGCCTCCAAGCTGCTTCAAAGGTGGGATTGTTTTTGAGTGAATTGGATTTGTACCTGCATTTTAGAAACATTTTATTAGAAATATAGTTTTGATACAATAATACAACCTGCATTTTAGAAAGGTTTTATTAGAAATATAGTTTTCATACAATATTAGAAGGAATTTTTTCATTCATTTTGTTTAATTATAATTTCCCTAGGATTACGCTTTTTGCTGATCTTGTAATGTCTTTGTTGTTTGCCTCCCCCTGAATTCATTCTCTACTTCTCCCTGAAATGCAGTTTTGTGCATAGTTAGTTACAGTAATTGTCTTTTTTTTAAGAGAGCTATTTGTGGAGTCATTGAATTGTAACATTGCTGTAGACTTCTTTTAACAGATAGTTACCGAGTTGATTTGGTCCTATTGATGCTGTTATATTCCTTATCTCACCCACATCAGTCCTCTGGATCAAGGCACAGGTCTGTTAGTCTTATTAGTCATAATATTGTTTGTTTTTCATAAATATGTAGAATCAAATTTTCTGCATGCATATGGGGGTGGAGGAAGTTGTGTTTGTCATTGTTTGTTGCTTACCTTTGCTAGCAGTTGGATACTTTTAGATGGATCTGGAGGTTCCATCTTTGTTGACGTCTTCTTGTTCCTCCCTCCCCACTTTTTTTTTTGCCGAGATCTGTTTTTTGCATGTTTTGATGTCTGGATCGGCAGCTATTCTTCACCGATCTTCTTGTGTTGCAAGAATAGTAGATTTTGCCTTTTGCCCCTCTTCTTGTTCTGGTTTTTGTTTTTTCTATTTGTAGATAAGTTTTCTTTATTTGGGCTTTATTTTTCAGTATTATGGGCTTTACTGTTTGAAGGTCAGTTTTCTTTCTTTTGGGCTTTATTTGTTGTTTGGGCTTTTTTTTTTTCTTGGTGAATTTACGATTGTTTGGGCTTTTTTGGTGGGCTGGTCGAGATTATTATTTTTTGTTGGGTGCTGTTGCAAAAACTAAATCTGGTTGTTTTACTGAATTAAAACAACCGGACAACTATGTTAGTTACAATGTAGTTGTTTTTGTGTTTAGGTATAGCCGGTTGTTTTACAAACAAAAACAACCGGTTACCTTAGCTTCCATTTTTCTAGTTATTTTGTCCTTTTGTTTTATCGGTTGTGGATTCGATGGAACATCCGGATGGTGAGTAGACAGGTCCTAAATTTATTAAAGAAAAACTAGATTTGAAGATCTTTGTGATGACAATACTAATTATGTACTATAAATATTAATATTATTAAAAATATATTTAGTCAGACTTGTTTCTTCAGAATCGAAAACGACAATTATTTTGGGGCTGAGGGGACTACATTGTTGATGATCGGCATGGATATTTGATTGAGAGAGTATATTGTTGCCTCAATTTATAGGGTTGTTTTTTCTATGCTAGAAAAGACCAAAAATGCACTAAGAGTAATCATGTTTTAAAATTTATTTTTAAATCCATATTCAAATTAATTACATGATGTGGACAAATTTGTATGTAACAACAGCAAAACAACAAATCAACTAAAGAGGATTACCTAGTAATTAATTGGTACAACTAAAGAGGATGGTCATATTGACGGACTGATTCCACATCTAGTAGAGGACGTTTCATGCTATTGAACAAACTTGTCACATGATAATATTGACATCTGGATTAATATTGAAGGAAGGACACTGACAAATTAATGTATACGGTCATCGTAGTCTGATCCATCTATCCACTTGCCATGATATTTGCTGCAACTTGTTCTTTCTTCGTTGACCTTAGTCTCTTTAGTTAACTCTGATTGATCTATCCACTTGCTTCCTCACAAGATTAACCTGATCTTGTGAGAGAATAATATAGGGGTATTATTTTTTTGATCGGAGGAGCGCGATGCTTGCTGGATTCAGGGTTCTTTTTTACAAATTATTCGTATACTTTGACACGGCATCCTATGTTTGGCATGTTCTCTGTCTCTTTGACTGGACTAATGAGGAAACCATGGTAATATAATATTTACTGTTTACCGTTTAGAATAACATTGGTTACACGTGAGTACTTCTTGCATGATTCAACCGGAAGCAACCTCTAATGAATTGCATGACACAGGCGAGCAGTGCTTCTTGTCTGAACAATGCAATGCTGCATCAAAGAGAAAAAGCAAGCTCGCAATGACTGTCTTTGCGGCATCTTATTGCAAGACAAACAAACGTCTAAAATAATAATATTACAAGGCGTTTCTCTCAACCAGACAATATCAACTATTCCATAATCCCCTGTTCAGACAATATCCAACTATTCCATCATCCCCTGTTTAACTATTGCTAGCTATTTATAGTTAATAAGTCACTGTAGTCTCGAGCCCCTCGAATATAGCCCATTTTAATGTATAGTCATGCTCTGGTTATCTCTACCAAACAATTAGTATAACCATTTTTAATTGTTTGAGCACAAAAGCAATTACATTAAATTTGCATTTCAAATTAGTACAATCATGCTTTATATTTTATAGACGAGGAGGTATGATGCTAGGTCACATGTAGCGTTGACGTCTCGATTGAAGGACAACTGACAAAGCTAATATATAGCAACAAATGGCCATAGTCTATTATTGAGTCTGGATTTTTTAATCAATTGGCAGCGTAACATGTTGCTTGCTATTTTAGTTAATCTGATCGATGCATCCACTTGACTCACCATATTGACTTGATCTTGTAAGAAAAAGCATATTTATTTTGATGGGAGCAACTAGATTGTTGCTCGATTGAGACCTATTTTTGAATTATTCGTGTTTACTGGCATAGAAGCTGTTGGGCAGTGCTCCTGCAGTCCCAAATCCACTCAGATCCACCTAGATCTACAACAAAATAGCTCCACCGTGAATCTGGGTTTTATACAAATATTTCACTACTACAAAATTGATTTTTAGAAGGCAGGCCATTTTATTAATGCATCCAAGACAGTCACAAAATGACCGTCTAGCAAAATGATTTTTATAGAGGTGGTAAAAGTAGCTCATCTCCCAAAATCCATTCACAAAAGGGCAGAAAAATGAACACTCGGAGGAGGAAAAAAAGACCTGAAACCGAGAAAATCCATTACTTCGCTAGCATATATATTGGATACTTAGGGTTTGGGCACCGGGCTCTATTTCTCTCCCATTAATTGGTCTCTCTTCTCCCTGTAGCAGCTGTCCACCCAGGGGCCTCGAGCGCCAGTGGCAAGTCCCCGGCAGCAGCAGCAGCGAATCCATGGATACGGGGCTCGACAGCAGCAGATACATTCGGCTCGGCGATGACAGATCCATGAGTCGCCGGGCTTGTCGGCGGTGGATCCATGACACGCGCAAGGGTTGACTCGAATTCTAAAGAAAAGAGCACCAATATTTATAGCACCATATTATATTATCTTAAAATACATTATGAAATATATTTTCATAATATGTTCATTTGGTGTAAAAATATCTTTATATTTGCCTACAATTTTGATCAAACATAAAAAAGTAACTTAAAATAACTCTAGAAATTACTTTATTTAGGACAGAGAAATTAGTGGGCTTTTGGACCTGCTTGGTTGGCTACCAATTCTTGCCAACCAAAATTATAACATGTCTTGTAGCGTTTTGCCCATCATCAAACAACAACAGTGGCGGCGCCAGGTACAAGCTTTTGGTTAATCCATGTCCAAAGCCTCAATGGACCTCGACTTCAACGTGATCTTCTCAGCTTGATCAACTTTCATTTTTTGTTCCTCGGTCTGCGTGGCGGATGACTGTGGCCAACTCCAAAGTGGCCTTATTGAGAATCCAACAAACTAAGCACTGGCCTTCAACTAATCCGTGGGATAAGATGGAGGATCTCGAAGAGAAAATTGACAACTTTTTTTTCTAGTCCCTCGTGGAGTAGGAAACAGCTTCAACAGTTCGAGTCTAACTCAGACATAATAGACTCGCTGTAGTCAGATTCTCCTAGCACAGTTCAATTCCAAATGAAGAATTCGACTTCTTTTTTATCTGGAGTTGATCAACAAATAGCAGTTCAGCAGGACCAGCAGACCCCTTATCCGGCCCTCAGGGAGGACTAGCCTTCACTGCTACAGATTGCATTGGATGCTTCAGAACCATGAACACTTCTTGTTCTGGTCAGGGGCAGACTCACGGGTCAAGCTAGGGGGCTTCAACCCCATGGTGGGCCGAAAATGCATGGAGACCAGCAGCCTAACAACGACTTCGCCCGGTCGAGGAGCCCGGGATAGTCCAATAGCCTCCTTCTGTCAGGAGCCTAGGATAGCCCAATAGCCTTTTTTCTATGGTCCACTTCTAGATCCACCACTGATTACGGTACTCGACACTATGTCCTATTTACTTTTCCAAGCCGAGCAGGACTTCTTGTTCTCAAAGAAGGGTCCACATCGATCCTATCTAAGTGCATCAACCGCAAAGTCTGGAACTAGACCAACAACACTATCATCATTGGAGGTTGGCACCATGGCTTAAGAAGAATAAACAGAAGCAGAGCCATCGCCTTGAGCACAACATAGCCAAGAAGTTATGCAGCATTATCGGGCTACCCTAACAGATTACGAGCGGAAGTGCAACATGTTGCCGGTCATCAAATACCAACAAGAGGCCAGGTTTATTTTTTCAAAAAAATATATCTTTTCTATAACCTTAGATTTATATGATTTTTATATGAAAATTATAGCCTCAATGAGATCTACTATCTTTGTTTGAGATTATAAGATATTTTGGTATTTTAGATATATTGATTTTATTATGCACTTAGATATACACTATGTCTAGATACATAATAAAAAAGCAATATATCAAAAAACCAAAAGGTCTTATAACTTGGAATGGATGGAGTGAAACCTTTTAATATTAAGATTTCCATTTGATATCGTAAATATAGTAAAAATAACATAAATATTAAGAAGCATATTAATATCGTACTAGAATTTGTTAGCTTAGAGGAATCATCTCTCATGTACAGTAATGGATAAAGAGACAAAGAACAAAGTGGCAATGGACGAGAAACACTTTCGCCACCGGCGACAACAAATACGTCAGCCCCGAATCAAAGATGATCTGCGACAGGAGCGCCTACAGATCAACATCTACATCATGCTCATCAACAGCTACGACGCCCGGCGGCATCGGCAATCGATGCTACACTCAAGGCGGCGGTGAGCTGCAACAGCCCAGAGATGATGTTAGCCATCCAACTGGCACACTCCTTGGAGACGCTGCAGCTTGCAACACAAGAGGGAGCACACACATTCAACAACAACGACAACAACCCCAAGCACCCAATGGAGCAAAGCATCAACATTCATGGCACCGGCCTCTTCAACATCCCGGCCCGACAACGACATGGACATCAACAAATAGCTCGAGATTCATCTAGGGGCCACCGGCATGGTCCTTATACCATGGCATCATCCACTACAACAACCTCTACTTTACCCCCACAACCATCCTCGTAGCACGAGCCTAGAGGGAACTGAGCCCATAGCCCACGACACCTCGCAACCGCTCACCGACAACAGCCTCGCAAAATGATAGGTACTACAGCCCAATCGTTCGCGGTTTCCCCACTATGTATCTTAGGGGCGGTGCATGGAACCGGGGGTACACATCCGGGTACACACACAGGTGTGACACACCACATCATCAACACCATCCTCCTCGACCTCAACAATGGCATCGATGTGATCGGCCTCTACAACAACTGCTTCCTATTCTCGGCCAACAACAACAACAATGACCACTACACTCTAGGCCACCTCCTGATTTAACTGTACGAGGGCATCAGACGAGTTCTGAACAGCATCATCAAGTGGACTAGACATTAGCATGAGCGCACGCTGATTGGAGAAAGAGAGAGTTTTGTCACACATCCAATGAGGACGGTGGACCGCCGATGACGAGAACAGGCAGAATAGGCCCGTGAGTGGGGCACCATCACCTTGGGCGGGCCCCGCCGCCACCCCTAGGCTACGGGAGGGACGCCGCATGCCCGGGGGGGCGGTTCCACAGCAGCGCCACCGCCCAGCGCCTTCCTTTTACGTTCCGCCAATTACCTTTTAAGTATTTATTGTTTTAGGAATAATTAGCTAGTTATTAAATGAAAGTTAGTAGATGATTAGTGGAAGGAGGAATCTATGTTCGATAAGGACTTCTCCGGCTGGTTAGTATGCTAAGTCGATTGGAGCTATAATTACAAAGGAGCATGTAACTGAATCAATCAAGAAATTAATTAGACGAAAGCTCTCTACCTCTCCTATCACTCTCTTACCGACACCGCCCCTCCCCTCTCCCCTTGCGTCTCAATTTGTTGGCACACCGCCGCACCCCGCCCCACGCCGCACACCACCCCAAATCCTTGGGCGCCGCCTTCCTAGGCCGCCATTCGCTGTCGCCGCCATAGCCCATCGACCCTCTCCATCGAACTGTTACAGTAGCAATCTACAACTAATATAAAAAGCAAAGGGTTTTCTTCCAATCAAGACATTTTTATTCTCAAAATAACTACACTTTTCTCGCCTCGGTTCTCTGATCCTCTTCCGCTCCCCTTGCTTTCGATGTCGATCAACGTCTCCGTAGTGCACACATGCTCCTTTGGATTTTCTTGAGAAACCAACCCCACATACGCTAATGGTTTTTTTAGAAACTGGCTTCAACAAAGAAAACCAAAACCGTCAACAAACTTGGAAGCCGTCTCCCTCGAGCCGCAACCATGCACACATGGTTTGTTGCACGTCCTCGCCCACACCACACCACCACTGGCCCTCTCATCTCCCTTTGCGCCCTTTGCTTTGCCAATAGATCACGACCACTTCGCTTGACTTGCTGCCCACAATGCCATGGCCCATCCGCCCAGTAGAACATGTTCAGCCATGTCCATGATCTATAAATGCCATGGAGGCATGGACAGACATCAACATCCATGTCGGAGTTCGAGACCCGATCATGACATTGTGCTTGTCGCTGATCTACTGGTTCTACCACTACATGGAGAAGAGTTGTATGATGGTGCCCCCCTTGATGAAGATTGGTGAACTTATCGAACAAATACGCGACTCTTAAAGCCTCTTCACGCTGCACTATTGTTGGAGCATCTCAACGGTGACCACACCCGAATGGCACGTGGCCATGTAGCGCGAAGCTGTAATCGAGGAGGTGGAACGGTTTCTAATACTATGCTTCAATGTGAATTTCGTATGTTAGAAAAAAAAAAAAAAAAAAAGACCGCTTGAAGAAAATGCTTCGTTCTATATAGAAAGTAGGATAGGATTAGGATTCTTAATTACCAGGTTACGTAAGATTTAAAGAATCTATTTGGATTAGGATTTGGATTCATATCTATCCACGTTACCTCAAGATGGCCTTTACACGTTATTATATATATAAAATAAGAAAATTTTGTAGAGAGGCTTAACAGAAATAGTTTTCACATTTACAGAGTTAGTTAGAGGAGGCCGTACAAAAAAATGGGTACAAGAAAATGGCTGAAATTTTGCCTCTTTTTATTATTATTAGGTATAGATAATAGATATAGACTAGCAAATTACCCATTCGTTGCAATGGGAGAAAAAAGTTTTCAATGTTAATAGGAAGCAAGACGAGAACTTTACGTATCTATTTATCTTTTATATTATCAGTCTATAAAATTTAAAATATATAATTTATTTTATGGTGACTATAACATCTAAAATATAAATTAATATCAACAGTACTAATATGACAATATCCTATAACAATATCCTACTAATATGGTGATTATGTTCACTTCATTGTTTTTCATCTCTTCATTCTAGAACTAGCTTGCTGTCTCATGAAATTCATGAAGATACTGATCGATATGCATGCGTTCTGGTGAGATTTTTAATTTGAAGGTGCTAAACAAATGCTGGAAAAAAATTACAGCACAACCTGACACGATCATGTTTTCAGCCCAACACAAAACAGACGGCACAGAGAGTAATTATTGACCAAATGGTGACGGCCGGGAGTTCCAAGTTTCCAGCAGATAAATCGTCCAAGGTGGATTATTCGTCTGGCGGTGACGGCCTTGCAAACAAACCAGTCCCTAACAGTTCTGGACCAAAGTAATACAGTATACCACATGTTTCATATTCTTCATTCAGTAGCTGGCCGTCGTCCATCGATCAGGCGCTAATGGTGCGGCCTCCATCGATGCAGATGACCTGCCCGGTGATGTAGGATGCCGCCGGCAAGCAGAGGAACGACACCAGGGACGCCACCTCCGTCGGCTCCCCAAGCCGCCGCATCGGGATACGTGATAACTCTTGCTGCACCACCGCTGCCGGTAGCTGTATGTATGCATATATGTTAGCGTATATATACTTATTACAATTGTAAAGTACTACCTCCGTCCATAAAAAAAAATGTATTTACAGGATCCATGCCGGTTAAGCAACCTCAATTTTAATAAAGTTTATAGAAAATAGTATTAGCATTTTGTATCTCTAAATAATCTTTTTTTTATAAAATATAATCTATAACTAATCTCATTGTATTTATTTTATATCACGAATGTAAGTACTTTTTATTTGATTTTAGTCAAAAATCAAAGCGAGAATTGCATTGTCTCATTGGCAGACAGAGTACCAAAGGCTATCTAGCAGGAGTAGTCATATTTTTGTGGGACCCACTAGCTGAAGAAATCTACCGCACGGCTACTCCCGAGTCCACTCCACCATACACCGCACCAAGATTTTCCCTGAACTAATGATGGACATGACTATAACAGATTTAGATACATGCATCTTTTAGCTTATGGCTCAGGAGTAGTTTCTCCAAAGTCTGAAGTTGCATCCTTTTCAGGACCAAGTGACTATGTGCCAATAATTTTAATAGGCCCCGTATTATGTTTGATAGATTTGACCAGTTAGACCAAATAAAATTATATTCTTAGTATCTCCATCTGAAAATAATGTTATTCTAGATTTGGACTAAGTCAAACATTGTTAAATTTGAATGTTCATAGAAAACAGTATCAGCATTTGTACCCCCAAAGAGTTGAAAATATATTTCATTGTCTATCTATAATAATAATACTTATTAAGCATCATAAATATTAATACTTATTTATATACAATTGTTAAAGTTGAGATGGATTGGCTCCTCCTAAAACAAGAATGACAATTCTTTTAGGATAAATGGAATACCCCTTTTAGCCATGTCTGTCATCGTGATCACGCCAGGTGCGACGCTGTTCACACGGATCTTATCACGGGCCCACTCAACAGCTAGGCTCCTCGTCATCTGGTTCAGTCCTCCTGCATAAAGAATCATGAATGCAGGGGGCAACCCAAAGATATATAAATATATGCATGAAGGAAGGTGGCTAGCAATAGCATTGCACCAAGATTTGAGCTTTTTCCCTTGATATCATTGTTATGATTTCGAGCAAAACCAGTTCCTTCCCACTTATTCTTAAGTTTTCCTTTTTTTTCTTTGTTTTGGCTCATTTTTGCAATTTTCCGTTCTTCATGTTTGGTTTTGATTTTTGTAGGATTTTTTTTTGGGGGGGGGGGACTGGTGCTATAACATGGGTGGAGTAATTATAGGGTGTTCTCCACTAAATCCTCAAAATTTCCTCCTTTTTTTTTTATGTTTCTCTAAACTCCATCAGATTGACTAGGTAATGTATTTGTTTTGAGTAAAAATTGGCATATAAACCAAATTACTTGTTTCACTGGGAATTTGTTTTGGCTTCCTTGGATCTTTGGAAATTTGTTTGGATCCATTCATCCCGTGTCTAGTTCCCCAATCAGTGCTGCTAATGCACACCGGCGTCCGGACAAGGCACTGTGCCCATAATGATGGGATGTGTCATGTGTGTGCTTTCATTTGTTAGGCTCCATTTATTCCTATTCGGTCGTTTCATTACGAATGTGTCATGTACGTGCTTTCATTTTTCTGAGAAATAGTAATGATGGGACTCGGCCATCCGAATGGATGCCGAGTCCGGATGCCACCTCCACGTTCACAAGACACGTTCGCAAGACTGCCGCTTCCACACCCTCTCTAGCCTCCCGCGCCACCTTTGGCCTCCATATACCTTCTCTTTTTTTTGTGCCCGCGACGGCCTCTACGTCTACTCCAGCAAGGGTTCCGACGACGACAATGACGACCTCCCTATCTGGTTTGTCCCTGGCCTGGGGAGGCAGGCTGATCAGATGGTGGCTGGGTAGTTAGGGGGCCTTGGCAACACTGCAGCTGTAGTGGTGGCGGGCTAGGCCCAGCGAGGTGGGGCGGGAGGGGGGAATCGCGGCCATGCTCGCTGTTGTCGAAGAAGGTGGCGTTGGCGGAAGGTGGAAGAGGGGAAGGAGGAGGCGGTCATGAGCCTGATAGGGCGCTGGAGCTCTGCGACTGCAGCCACAACGGGCGGAGCTCCAGCGAGACTCTACCGCGTTGCGGCAACTGCAGACTGCAGTGGTCAAAAGTGGAGGGCGCAGGAGCAGTCGGGCATGGGGAAGTAGAGGGCGGAGGGGCATCCGGATGTGGGAAGGAAGCGAGGAGGAGAAGGAAGAGGGACGGAGGGGCATCGGTGCCAAAGAGGAGAACGTCCAGACGCAGCGCGTCTGGGTGTCCGATCGCTAGTCGGGCAGAAAAAAAAAATGCCACGTACCTTTGGTGACACTGTAAAGCACTTCGTGTGGGAAGCCCACGATGCTCGCGATGGAGGAGATGTGGACGACGCTTCCCCCACCGGCGACGGAGGCGTTGATGAGCAGCGGATGCGCCGAGCTGGCTAAGGTGGAAGCACGACTCCAGGTTTGTCGCCATGATCCGGGAGTATTCCTCCGCCGTGTACTCCGCCGCCGGCTTGAGCATCAGCAGCGCCGCGTTGTTCACCTGTACATGCACATACTTTGCCGTCAAGTTGACCTTGACTGATGATCGACGAGGAGGAGATGCATGGTTTCACTTGGCCTTGAACATACCAGGATATCGAGCTTGCCGTCGAAGGTCGCCTTGACGGTGTCCATGAGCTTCTCCCGGTCGGCGCGCGGCACGGCGACGCCGCAGATGGACACAGTGACGCTTAGTCCCTTCTCGGCCCACCGCCGGCGGCGGCACTCCTCCAGGTCCGCTGCGGGCGCACGTGTGCACCCGTGTGCCGAACCCGGCCAGCTCCTCCACGATGGCGTGCCCGATCCCCTTGCTGCCACCGGTGACCAGCGCTGTCGTGCCGGCCAGGCTCCACCTCTCGCCGCCTGCCCCGCTGCCATCCTCCTTTGTGTCTCGTGTGTTCAACCAGTACTAGAACGCTTCCTGTGATGGCACTGCGACTTTTGTGATTGCAGTGACAAATAATTTGAGAACCAATAGTGCAGAGCTGTTGATAGTACAACAAATATCAACAGAAAGTACATTCCTGGCCTTTATTAATTGGCATTTCCCTTGTTCCAAACTCACATATTCCACTTGCTTTCCTCGGTTTTGCTATATTAATATTCCTGTACTTTCCCGTTGACAATCACACTTCAAATGGGCTCTTAGTTTGTTCCTCTTATTTTAATATGTCCAATCAGGTCTAAGTTTCCAATTTGACACGATTGTTTATATTTCCATAGATTTATTCTCAGATTTAATGCTGCTATTCTTTTAGTCATAGACATTTTGCTTCGATATAGAGATAGCTACGATGACTTCGTCATCTCAAAAGCTTTGGTTAGTTTTTTGTGAGGTGATCTTATAATAAGAAGTTGTGTGCGTGTATGTTCATATTAAGGTGTCTACAGTAATTTTATCAATCTTGAGATCTACTTGGTCTTTCTAGGTTGCTTTTGAGGGCATAGTGTGTATGCGTGCATGTATATGTGTCTGTGTTTTACATTGTGTTCAATGGGCACGAGGCAAGACAAATATATGCTCCAACAGCTCTGATGGCAGCGGGCCTCCTTCACAGCCAAGGAAACCTGGAGAAGGTTCACCTGGGGGAGGCCTCATCATAGCAAATAGACTTAAACGGTCAAATATAATGCCAAGCGATGGCAGTGGCGCTGGGGCACTAGCAGCATTATTAGGATTTTATAGTACAGTCCTACATGCTTAGTCTTTTTGATTAACTCTAATGGATCTATCCGCCTGCCTCCTCACAAGATTGGCAAGCGGCCCCTAAATTTATGCTGGTGTCATCTAGGTCCCAAATTCTCTATTTTTTATACTTGAGTCCCTAAACTTCTATTGTGGTGCCATCGGGTCCCATCGATCTCTTTATTTTGGATCCCCAAACTGATATGTCGGTGTCGACTAGGTCCTTGAACTTGAAAGTCAACATATAGATGATGCTGACAAGGCATGCTACTTGTGTGTTGACTCACAAGTTCGATGGAGGACCTAAATGGTACTCCCTCCGTCCCCAAATTATAAGACGTTTGACTTTTTTTTTTTTTGCCCTAAAGTTTGACCATTCGCCTTATTCAAAAAATTTATGCAAATATGGTCAAATTTAAGTTATTTTGAAGAACTTCTATTAATAAAGCAGGCTACAACAAAAAAAGTGATATTATGCAAAAAAATTTTAAATAAGACGAGTGGTCAAACTTGAGGCCAAAAAAGTCAAACGTCTTATAATTTGGGACGGAGGGAGTACTATTGTATAGGCTCAGGGATCTAAACTTTCAAATTCGAGACTTGGGGGTCCAGATCGACATTGAAACAGAAGTTCAGGGACTCAAATATAAAAACCAATAGCTATGGACTTAGATAACACCATTGTACAAATATAGGGGCCCTCATGAAATTTACACTCTCATATTTAGAATTTACTATTTATTATTAGAATAATGCTTACATGTGGGTACACATCATTCATGATTCAACCGGAAGCGACGTCTAATGAATTGAATGACTCGGGTGAGCAGTACTGAGAGAAGCAAGCTGGCAATAACTAAGACTTTCATATTTTTTGTTTGCCCACCCTCTGTCCTTCCCACACTTCACGAAGCGTCGGGTTTCCATCTAGTTTTTAAAATGTTTCATGTGTGAAGCTTATTAAAACACTTTCTCGTAAGAGATTTGTGTGGGATGAAGCTGAAATAATAGTTTGTCATAACTCTAACTTACTCTAGGTATCTTGGCTGAGATTCTGTGAGAACATGTCTTAAGGATCTCTTTATGTAGCCAAATTGTTCTTGAAAAAAACTTTAGTTTCACCGGTAGATTTTCTTGTGGAGTTGAAGGAAAAAAGAAAACCTACTTAGTGAAACGCATGAAGCGGAGCTATGTCGAAAGTGTTCATGGCAATTATACAAAGGTTTGTATTATCCGCCGGTAGAAGCCCACGTAAGTTTGTTTGAAAATTTTATTTAAACTCAACAATAAATATAAAAAGACATTTATGTAGATTGACAACATAAAATGAGCTATGTGGATTTGTTATTATAAAAATATATTCACAATATATGCTATTTATTTAAATTTGAAGATAATATATATTGTTATAGATATTAGGCAAGTGTCATATCTAAGACAATGTTAATCTCTACAATAATGCACCACTTCAAATTATATTTGATCCAGCAAAGAAAACGTTCTCGCTGAGAGCCTCCAACCACCATTGTATACCAAAAGAAATATACGCAGGAATTCGTCTTCTTTAAAATTAAGGGCTAATAATACACTTAGATCAGATCTAATAGCCGAAGTTTAAAGTTTGATATCAGGCTTCTCATACCCACTCACCCCTGTGCCTTCCAACCCCCAACGCGCCGGCAGCCAAGGATCGAATCCTGTCTCTGGCGAATGCCCTATTTTTTTTTCTACCGCTCCACGCCTCCACCTTCCCTTTCCTCAGCCCGCTGGCCTCCCACTCCCCCAAACTCTAGACATGACTGCAGCATCAAATACTTTTATTTCTCACCTAGTTGATGCACCAATGACAGAAGTGTTTGCTAGCTCTTAAGGATGCTTTGATGCTAGCTCAACATATTGGAGCAAATAGAGTGATAGTTCAGTCAGATTGTATGGAGGTCATTGAGATTATGGAGGATTTAGGATTTACCACAAATTCTGCTGCCGCAGTATATGATGAATGCAACATAGTTTGGAATGGATTCCAAGAGATCTCCATTGAGCACCTAAGTAGGGAAGCAAATTAAGTGGCACATGAACTAGCTAGGCAAGCTATGGTTAATTAGTAAAGTTAATTGTATCTGGGACGATGATCCCTCTAGCTTTATTGTCTAGTTATTATCTAATGTAACTATTTCAATCAATAAAGCTTGTCTATGGGGCTTTTATTAAAAAAAAAAAACTAGGCATGGGTTCCGCAGCCGAGGACGCCGCCAAATGAGGCCGCTAGCACGGCCGAGGATTCGTGCGGGCCGCCCACGGCCACTTCGCCAGCGCCGCGCCGATCGCAAGCCTGGAAGCGACAACGTCGAGGACACGCCGACGGGTCTACACTGCCGACCGGGCGAGGAACCCTGCTGGCCGCCCACGGGGCGAGCGCGAGGGTTCTCTGGCGAGGAAGTGCAGAGGCACGCAAGGCTACCGCCGTACCGAGTTTGCAGTGCGGGGCCGTAGCGATTTTTTTTTTGGTCGGGAGGTGGGGAAGCGGATAGCGATGGCTATGCCAAAGAAGGCGACGGCAATGCTGCCGTGGCCCGTGGCAAGGGTGGCCGAGTCCATCGCAGACAAACGCGGCCCTCGTCTCCCACGTCAATAGGCTCCCCGATGAACTCTCTCACGAAATCATGGTCCTTTCCATGTTCTCTCAATTCTGAACTAGCTAGCAGCAATCCGTATCTTCTTCTAGAGATAAATTTGGTAGCTCATCTGCTATTTCTGATTTCCTTTCCTCGTTTTTTGGTGACAGAAGTACGTGGTGGTGTATTATGAAAACTGAATGCTTCTCTTATCTGAGAGAGATCCTGATTGGGAGCAAGGAGATTCGACAATTGCGTATGTATGGGTTGCAGTTTGAAATATTTGTGTAATATCTTGCTTGCATTCTAATTATTTATATAATCATATTTTTTGGCTCACATAGGTTACTCGTTGAAGTTAGACACAAGATGCAAACGTATAATTGCATTTGGGAAAAAAAGGGATGGCAAAAAAATATATTTCTAACAGTAACTTATTGTTTAGGGACACACCAACTAGCACAAGTATAACTTTAGCTTTGTTCTTAAAAATACTTTTGTAGAGCAGTTTTTCTCCTATTCAATATTCACCTGTTGTTCTCTTCTGTGGTTAGCGTTGGGAATTAGAAGATCTTTCTTTAGATGTTGCAGGGCTTATTCATCTGTACTCTAATCACTAAACTAGACTTAATTCTTATGCTTAAACGTAGCAAGTATTTTCATTGTCGTGGACCATATTGATATATTGCTTAAACCTTCCTTCCCAAAAAAATCAGACTATTAGGCCTTGTTCAGATCGAAAGTTTTCGCAACCTGAAGCTAATCTGTGAAGCACTTTCGTTTGTATTTGGTAGCTATTGTCCAATCGTGGCCTAACTAGGTTCAAAAGATTCATCTCATCATTTACAACTAAACTGTATAATTAGTTATTTTTTACTTATATTTAATACTCTATACATGCGGGTACAAATTGATGTGATGGAGAGAGTGTGGAAAAAACTTGGAATTTTACAATTAATGATCTTTGTATTTTTGGGCTTTGAGTTGAGGATCTTTTGATGAATGATTCATTTTAGAGAAGGGATCTTTTGATGAATGATTTCTTTGGCACACAAGGAGGTGACCATAGTTTGTATTCAGATTATAAGATAGTCGACCTTCAATTCTTCATTGACCCTGCTGCCATGGATTAGAATGTTGGGTTCTTGGCTGATTGCACTCTAGATGGATATTTTGGTGGATGGCATAAAGGTACACAAATTATCCTTATGGCCTACTTCACTTTTTTTTTTTTAATTCATGCAACATTGTGGAGTTAACCAAGATATCTCAAACCCTGAATGTGGAGTTAATCAAATACTTTGCAACATTCAGCAAGCTTCATGCTGAATTTTGCAAAAATCTAGCATGAAGGGCGCCTTCCCTTTCTGAAGACATGTTTGTTTTATTGCCATTCCAAAGTTTCAGCAACCTTTATACTGAATTTTGCAAAATCTGACATCAAGGGCATCTCCCCTTTCTCAAAGAGATAATTGTTTTTGGTCATTTCAATGTTCATCCAATCATTTCAGCTGTGGCAACAATATATGAAACTCCTGATTCCTAACTGAGCCCAGTCACTCTGCTGCAGGCGATTCAGGGACCTGTACCTTTCAGTGATGATCAGAGGGGCGAAGGAGCAGGCCACTGATGACGAGGAGAATGACAACCGGGAGCTCCCTGCAATTGGGTTGCCTTCTTACAGCTTCAGGTAGAGATAATCAAGAACTTTAAGCATGGTCAGGGGCAGAACCATGGGGCAAGCTGGGGTGCAGCCCCATGGCGGGCCGAAAATGCATGGGCACGAGTAGCCCAACAATGCAGCAGACCAGGAGCCCAGCATAGCCCAATAGTCTTCTTCTGTGGGCTATTTCTAGATCGGAAAAAGTCTACTTCTGCTCCCTCAACTTTCACGAAAGTCTATTTTTCCTCCCTGAATCTCAAAACCGGACAAACAGCCTCTCTCAACTTTCAAACCATGCGCTTTTCCTCCCTGGAGTGGTTTTGACGGTGGTTTTGCTTCTGATGGCGGTGGTTTTGTCTTTTTTTTTTTATTTATTTTAGCTAAATTTTTGAAAAATTATAATAAATCATAAAAAATCATAAAATACAAAATCTAATTTTGCTGGACTCCACATGAGTAGAATCTACATAGTAAATATATAATACGGTATGCTTTAGTTTAAAGTTTTTGCTAGTATTTTCCTTTTTTATTTATTTCGGTTGAATATTTGAAAAATGATAGTAAATCATAGAAAAATCATAAAATAGAAACTTCAATTTTGTTGGGCTCCACATGAGTAGATCTATACAGTGAATATATAATATGATATGCTTTAGTCCAACAAAATAGTTATAGAAGCTACATTTATGAATCATTTTAATTAATTACAAAAAAGCATAGATCGAAAGCTACAGCAACAACTTTATATTAAAATATACCATATTATATGTTCATTTGTAGATCTACTCATGTAGAGTCTAAGAAAATTAGATTTTTCATTTTTTGATTTTTTTGTGATTTACTATGATTTTTCAAAGATTTAGCCATAATAAATAAAAAAGAAAAAGACTAGCAAAAATTTTGTATTAAAGCATACCATATTATATATTTATGTGTAGATGTACTCATATGGAGTCCAACAAAATTGGATTTTCTATTTTATGATTTTGTTTTGATTTTCTATGATTTTCAAAAATTCATCCAAAATAAATAAAAAAAGAAAGAAAAAGACAAAACCACCGTCACTGTAGCAAAACCACCGTCAAAATCACTCCAGAGAGGAAAAGCGCATGGTTTGAAAAGTTGAGGGAGGCTGTTTATCCGGTTTTAGGGTTCAGAGAGAAAAAGTAGACTTTCGCGAAAGTTGAGGGAGCAAAAGTAGACTTTTTCCTTCTAGATCCACCCCTGGTTCTGGTAGTCAGCACTATGTCTTAGTTTTCCTGGTTACTTTTCCATGCCGACGCCAAACTTCTTGTTCTCGAAGAAGGTCCACGCTGATCCTTTGTAAGTGCAGGAACTAGGCCAACAACACTGTCATCATAGGAGGTTGGCACCATGGCTTAAGAAGAATAATAAGAGAAGATGATGATGAGCCCATGGCTCATCGAGATATTAGTACAGACAAATCTAGCATTATTTTAAATATAGCAACCAGTGATTCTTTGAAGCCCTCCGATATTAAATTTGGAGCTATTATTTTTTTGATTAATGCTAGATTTGTCTGTACCAATATCTCGATGAGCCATGGGCTCATCAGAAGCAAAGGCCGTTGCAACAGAGCATAGCATAGACAAGAAGTTATGCAACGTTATTAGGGTGCCCTCACAGATTACAAGCTGAAGTGCAACGTGCTGCCATCATCAAACACCGATTAAAGCGGTCAGGCGTATTTTTTTAAAAAAATCTTTTCTATAACCACCAACAAGCGGTCAGACATCTTTTTTAAAAAAATACATATCTTTTCTATAACCTCGGATGTATATGATTTTTTATATAAAAATTATAGCCTCGATGAGATCTACTATCTTTGTTTGAAATTATAAGATATTTTAGCATTTTTTAGATATATAGATTTTATTATGCATTTAGATATACATTATGTCTAGATACATAATAAAAGCAATGTATCTAAAAAAACCCAAAAGGTCTTATAATTTGGAATGAATAGAGTACAACTTTTTAATTTTAATATTTCCATTTGATATCGTTAACATAGTAAAAAAAATAATATAAATTTTAAGCAACATATTAATATCGTACTAGTATTTGTTATCTTAGAGTGACGGATAAAGATACTTTTTATATGAAGTCTGTTACTCTTGATGCGATCTACAAATTCATAGTTTTGAATTTTACCGTTTGAAGTCATTAGATAAATAATATAAAATTTAAGATAGTATATTAATCACATACTAAAGCTTGTTGTCTTAGAAAAATGATATTTCTTGGTAATGGTTAAAGATATTTTGTATTTGAAAATTTTAGCACTCGGTGTAGATGTGTAGTCTACAAATTTATATTTTAGAATTTTCCATTTGAGGTTGTTTAAGTGGTAAAAAATATAATATAAAGTTTCAGCGACATATGTAAATTGGCAAAAGAAACGCCCGCGGCGGAATCACGGCCCATATGGTAAGCGGAGGCCCAATGTTTTTTGTACGGCCCAAGAAGATTTCCTTGGCGCATGATCTGGCTCGCTGTCTTTGTTCATATCGGGATCCATCGGGTTCAGCCATGTGATGTTTATTATATGGTCAACAGTTCATGAACTTAAAGATTTTGATGGTGCGTTCTTGTGAAAAATCATCGGAACTGTTGAACGATATACGCTGAACTATCTTTCTGCAATGCAACCTGACATGGTTATACTTCCTCCGTGCTTAAATAACTGTCGCAGTTTGTCGTAAATTTGATTCGACTTAAAAAAAATATATGTAACACTTGTGTCACTAAATAAATTTATTAAGAAACTAGATCCAAAAGTTCAGCCAATGATCATAATTATATGCCATAAATATTAATATTTTTTAATATGTATTGGAAAGTGAAGACCACGAATATTCAGACTATATTCATTCCAAGCCCAAACAAAACGGCAGGCGGAGCAATAAAAGCAGAGTTGGCCTACATTATTGATCGACTCATCGCCGGCCGGCGGCCGGCATCGATATGATGATCAGGCACTGATGGTCCGGCCGCCGTCGATGTATATGACCTGCCCGGTGACGTAGGACGCTGCCGGCATGCACAAAAAGGACACCACTGACGCCACCTCCGCTGGCTCGCCGGCCCGCCGCATCGGGATCCGTGACATCTCCTGCTCCAGCGCCGCAGCTGGTACCTGTACGTATGTTGGTTAGTATTAGTATGTTGTTTTCAGCGTTGTAGTTGTATGTGCGCATATTAATTCTCTTTTTTTCTGAGTGAACAGAGGGGTTTGAGGCACTACTGGAAATAAAATAGTTGAAAAGAAAGAGTAGCTTACAAAGCAGATACAAGCAGAAAACAGAAAAGATTACTGGTAGACAGAACAAAACGATAGGGAAAGAAAGAAAGAAAGAAAGAAAGAAAGAAAGAAAGAAAGAAAATTTCAGACTGAAAGAAAGGGACAAGCTCTGCAAACTTCTACAATCTAGCGTCTATCCATTTCTGAAATTCTGGGAATTTTGGGAAATATTTCTTTTTCTCCCGGTATAAAAGGTTTAAGAGCATTTGCTTAAAAATCTCCTTGCATCCTTGTACTGACACATGGGTTTGCTTCAAGACGAAGTTGTTCTTTTTCTAGTCATCCAGATGGCCCAGCAAAGTAGGATTATAATTTTCATAAAGAAAGCCTGATTTTATCTGAGCTCAAATCCATTATAAGTTTGCCACGTTTCAGGCAGCATGCATTATACTTTGACGAATTTACCGTTTCAGGAAGCATACTAATAATTCACAGATTTCATCGATTACCTCTTTAACCATGTCTGTCATGACCACTCCCGGCGCGACGCAGTTGACACGGATCCTGTCGCGCGCCCACTCAGCAGCCAGGCTCCTCGTCAGCTGGTTCAGTCCTCCTGCATCGATATGCATGCAAGAGGCAGTTTCAATGTTGCAAAATTTTTTTCTTTCCCAAATGATGTCATGTACTGTGCCACTACAACAACCTTTGGCCGTGGAGTAGAGTGCTTCCCACGGGAAGCCCAGGAAGCCGGCGATGGAGGAGACCTGGACGACGCTTCCGCCGCCGGCGACGGAGGCGTTGAGGAGCATCGGGTGCGCGAGCTGGGCGAGGTGGAAGCACGCCTCAAGGTTGGTCGCCATCATCCGGGAGTAGTCCTCCGCCGTGCACTCCGTCGCCGGCTTCAACAGGAGCATCCCGGCGTTGTTCACCAGGATGTCGAGCTTGCCGTCGAAGGCCGCCTTCACCGTGTCCATCAGCCGCTCACGGTCGGCACGGTCGGCGACGTCGCAGACGGACACGGTGACGCTCATCAGCCCCTTCTCGGCCCACCGCCGGCGGCACTCCTCCAGGTCCGCCGCGCTGCGGGAGCACGTGTGGACACGCGCGCCGAACCCCGCCAGCTCCTCGACGATCGCGTGCCCGATGCCCTTGCTGCCGCCGGTGACCAGCGCCGTCGCGCCCGCCAGGCTCCACCGCTCGCCACCACCAGTGGTCCCGCCGGCGGCTGGCGCCATGCGTGCGTACGCCAAGTAGGCTAGCTAGCTGGGGTGCGTGTAGCTAGCTAATGCAGGGATGCCTCCATTTTTTGTTCCTCTCCTTAGTAGTCAACATTGTCTGCCGGCCGGCCGGCCATATCATATGTCGAGTGATCGTGATTGGGGAATTATTTAATGCCAATCATTTGATTGGTCCATATATAGTTTCCTGCGAATATAGTACTATCATCGTTTTGGTTCAGGGACGACGATGTTTATGGCTATGGACGATCGACCTACCGTGGTCTCGTACTCTCTTGTCTCGTCTCGATTCATCACTGTTGTCAGCGCCAGCAAGGCTTAGCTTCTTCCGTCCCCTGCTGCTGCACCTGAACCGGCAATGGCCCGGGTCATCTCAATTCTCAAGACGTGCCCGCAACCAAGCTCAACAGAGGCCGGAAGCAAGCCCAAAGTCTGTGCTTTTAGTCCATTTGTGTGTGTGTGTGTGTGTGTGTGTGTGTGTAATAGAAAAAAATATATAATATACAACAATTATCTTAGAAATTAGCTAACAAAAATGCCTCTACATTAAGTCCCAAGAGTTGTGCAATCTAGTACCAAACCAGGACGACTGCATCTTCGACTGGTGGCTACGAGTTCAGAAGCTGGTAGCCAAGTTTGCATCTCAATTATCTCCTCATTGGCTGGTTGCTCTGGAAGGAGAGCAATGCCAGGACGTTTAGCAACAGAGCTACTCCTCCGCTTCGCTTGCTTGCTGCAATCGTTGATGAAGCAAACGAGTGGAGTTTGGCCGGCTACAAGACGCTGAGCACTCTGCTAGTGCTGCTGTAACTGCTGCTGCTAGCTAATTTCTTGTCGCACCTTCTCCCTGCGCTGTAATAGAGTAAAATGAGTTTTCTACCAGCGAGCAGGGGCACTCCTCGTTAACTCTGCTCGCTAGCTCCCTGTAATCCAAATTCCACTTCTCATAATGAACACGATCTCGAAAAAGAATATTAGTAGAGACAATGATGAAAAATGACTACCAAGAGTTGTGCAGTAATATATAGTATATAGTATCCTGAAAACAATAGCAAGAATATAGAGATAATAGTGTTACAAAATACGGTCATTATCGATCAGGCAGTAATGGTCCGGCCGCCGTCGACGCAGAGAACTTGTCCAGTGACATAGGACGCCGCCGGCATGCAGAGGAACGCCACCATAGACGCCACCTCCTCCGGCTCGCCTGCCGCTGCATCGGAACCCGTGATAACGATTGCTCCACGACCTCCGGTGGTGCCTATTGGGAGTGTTTAATATACATGTCATGTCAACTAGTTTCATGCATGTAGGCAATTATGTTTCCGTGAGTATAAGTACCTCTCTGGCCATGTCGGTCATGATCAGTCCAGGTGCCACGCAGTTCACACGAATCTTGTCGCTGGCCCACTCAGCAGCTAGGCTCCTTGTTAGTTGGTTCATTCCAGCTGCATGAGAGCAAATATAACCAATTCACTGTCACGAACAAGTAAATTTATTACATATGCACTTACGGGGTGTGTGATTCAATTACTTTTGAATTTTTCAGTCTTTATGATGTGCCGTAGGACAAGAAGTTTAACAAGGAAAATGGAACGTCAAATTCAAAATTCGAATAGAATAACTCCCACTTGTACGAGTCTCGGCAAGTAGCTGGACAATTTTTTTCCATCTTGACAGCACATATAAACAAACAAGCTTAATTAATACTATACTTTTTCAAGCCATACAAAAACTACAAGGGCATTGCTACCGTACATTTTTTACTTGCTAGGAGGTAAGACTTCAAATAAATCTGAGCCATTGATTTTTACATTAATTAATTAACTTAGAAAAGGAAAACATATTACCAAAATCCCCTCCTAACTCACGCGATCACGTCAAAGGGAGACAAAATCCCCTCATCACGGACTCCAACTATGGGATCGGAGATAAATCCTGATCACTTGTCATGGACAATTATTTATTCTATTAAATTAAAATAATAGATAGAGAAAATTGCTGTCTTCAAAATTAATTTGATATATCCAAATGTAAATTCAAATTCAAACTGTGTCAGATCTGTATTGGTCTATCTCAGAGAATAATTTCCTGTGATAGTAAATATGTAATAAAAGATTTATGTGGTACAGTTTTTAACAACCTAACACGTATACACCTGTAAGTCACATACACACAGCACACATTAGGCACCAACACACATGCAAAGTACGTTCAGTCTTTTTTTTTTCTGCGATTCAAAAGTACGTGTAGTAGTCATGTACGTACGAAAAGGCTAATAAAAGCTATGCATGCACACGTCTCCATATGGCAACACGTAATCACATACTATCATATATGCAAATCATATTAAATGCAAAAATCAGGTGTGTTAGGTCATATGCTAAATTATATGGTAATCAAATATATATCAAGTGTAAAGCTATACCGTACAAAAGATTTAGCATATCTATAGGACCACATGTGCATCTATCAAATCTACAAAAGATTGTTATATCTAAAATTTTCTTTATAAACATATTACCTCCTAGAAGGTAATAGATGATAGTAACCGTCCGATCAAAACGAATGAACGCCTCCACGCAGTTATTTGAGTGTACCACAGCAATGCCCAAACTACAAACATGAATAATTATTTAGTTTAGTTGGATTTCAGAAATCATAATGTCTGAACAGTCTGGTGAGTTTGGGAAATTATGAGCAAAATACCTTTGGCGGTGCCATAGAGGGTGATGTCGTGGTAGGCCAGAAAACTTCCGATGGAGGAGATATTGACGACGCTTCCTCCTCCGGCAATGGAGGCGTTGAGGAAGAGAGGGTGCGCGAGCTGGCATAGGTGGAAGACGGACTCCAAATTGGTAGCCATGCAACGCGAGAAGTCCTCCGCCGTGCACTGGACCACCGGTTTGGGGAACAGCTGCGCTGCGTTGTTCACCTGTGCACGTGCAAACATACATCATTACTACAAGAACAAAAACTATTTTGAAGAATAAGATGTTTGATTTATAAATAAAGGTGGACAAAAAGTGAGATACTCTAAAGCTACGATTTTCAGATATGGGCGACTCATTTTCGAAGACAACAACATATTTAAAAATCTATTAATAGGCACGGGTCTCTTAGGGTTTCTTCAACACGCCAACCTAGCGAGCTGCCCCAAACTCCACCTTGACGACTCTGCGTATCCACATCATCTAAGCTAGTAGCTCCGCAGTGCAGCAGAGCCTCTTGCAGAGGCAACATTAGCCTGGTCGGACAAAAGGGCTAGGACAACATTGAAGCAAGCGTTGGGAGAAGAGACTAGTTCCCTGGTGACATGCGTATGCCTAGGAGAGGCTAAAAGCAGAGATGAAAATAGATGTGTGGTCCAACGTAACACAATATATTAATATATATAATTAAAAGTTTGAGGCTATTCTTGTACTGCTAGCATTGGAAGTTGAACTGCCTCGGTATACTGCTCATCGAGATGGCGTTTCTTTTGCCTGAAACCTATACAGAACATATGCCTCCATTGGCCTTGCCCTTACAAGCCTGCAGAAATTAGATCCATTTCTAGAAGTCAGCCTTTTAAGAGGCCCGTTTTACTAAATGAGGTTGAGCCCCAAGAGGCCCAACAACCAACTTCTATTTAAACCCACATTTTTGGGTTCTGGGCCTTCACCCTCTCCCTTCCATTGCAATTCGCAATTCAGCTATCTCTAGTTCTCTCCCAAATTCAGTGGTGGCGGCCCTTCTCTCTTCACTCCCAAGTTGCTGTGCTGGCCAAACCCACCAAGCAGACGAACTCTTCTCTCCCTCCCTCTCGTGGAATAACTGAGCCCATGGCGTGGAGGATGGTGCAAGAAGCCTACGGCGGAAGCACGATGACCTGTCCTCGATGAGGAGGTGAAGGTGCGGCGGCAGCCCATCCAAGTGCACACAGAGGTGGTGGCTGCCCTTGGATGGTCATTAGCAGGGAGGCAAAGGTGTGGCAAAGCCCCATCCTAGCTGGATCATGAAGGGGCGGCGGCGATGATGCATGCAGAGGTGATAGTGAGGCTGCGCGCGTCCTAGGGCTCATAGGGGCGGCGGCACCTTTTTTGAGGCAGCAGCGGCCCATCTGAGGTGCGAGGACGGCGCAGCGCGGTTATACTGTTGTATAGTAGATTTGGCACTGATGGGGAAGCTCTAGCGAGGACGGCGCATATCTGCACCAGGAAGACCCGTATCAGCCTGGCGATGGATCTCGTTCGACTTCAACATCCTCGATGGCTCCGGCGAGATCTGCGGCGTGGATTGGCCGTGGTTATCGTGCAAGCCGGTCTTTGGGCTCGCCAGTGTGCGGACAACCGTTGCCCTAGGTATTGCGGAGGTCAGTGGGATGGAAAGAGCTCCGGCCATCGAGCCATCTGGTTTGGTATTCTTTTCTCTTCTCAATTACCAAAGGCGGGTGTGGATCATGTACTTCTCTACTATTTCTGATGATTAACAGTAACGTTGTAGGAGGAGTCGTGGCCACCTCTGAAAATGGCAAACAACTGTTTCTGGAGATCGTTTGTGTGGATGCTATGGGTAGGTTGTTCCTGTCATCGTTGAATCAACTTTTTTTAATAACAAAACAAAGTTTCAGCCCCCGCCATCCAAAAATGATATAAAAAACTACGAATCAAACAAACAGAAACCACGAGGCTTTGATAGGATGTATGGGGAGCTATGAGCGAGGCTTCCATATATAGGACAGTAGGTTTCAAATTACCAGAATGTCGAGCTTGCCGTCGAAGGTGGCCTTAACAGTCTCCATGAGCCTCTCCCGGTCCGCACGCACGGCGACGTCGCAGGCAGTGACCGTGACGTCCAGCCCCTTCTCGGACCACCGCCGGCGGCACGCCTCCAGCTCAGCCACGTTGCGCGAGCACGTGTACACCCGGATGCCGAAGCCAGCCAGCTCTTCAACGATGGCGTGCCCGATCCCCTTGCTGCCGCCGGTGACCAGCGCCGTCGCCCCCGCTAGGCTCCACCTCTCGCCCCTGTGAGTAGTCCCGCCGCCGGCGGCCGCCGCCATGGCCTTCACCCTCCTTGCTACGTCTCCGTGCGCGTGTCTCACCTCTCAGGTGCACGCAAGTATGCTATAGGTAGCTGCTTCAGTAATTCGGTTCTTTATTATAATAAAACACATACACCACACGACGATGCCATCTTTGGTAAAATCTGGCAGCGAGCTGCGAGCTTGTCGCCTCTCATACGGATAGTGTCCATCTATCCATCGATCTCATCCGATCCGGCACCAGTCGCCACACGTTGTCGCAGTCGATCGGCCACGCCAGAAGAGTATACTTTTCGCACTGTTGTTTGCAGCCATTCATTTGGTCGATAATTTCTGGACACAAACAAAAAGCGGACCAGCCGTGTGCGTCTCTTCCTTGATTTGAAAGGCTACTACAAGTAGTGCTGTCCGTAGCCTTAAATATAATAATGAAAAATATCCAGGAAGATTTTAAAACTTCGATTTGACTAGGTATCATGGGCCAAATTAGCCGTGACAACAGGCCTCGGAGCTATTGGGCCCCAAACCAAGCCAATTGGGCCCAGCGTGAACCATACACATCAGTTTAGAATTAATAAGAGTTTAGAAGCTAGGATTATAAGTCAAGTCAAATGAGGTCGCATCCTTAAAAAGAATATAAGAGGAGATGTATCTATTCAGAGATTAAGCAAGAATAATACATGGAAAACCCTATTCCTCCCCTCCCTCTCTCCAGCAGCTGCCACCACTACCTACGCCCGCTTGCCATCAACCCTAGCCGCATCAGGACAGCTATAGTAGCAGCGTGATATTATCGCCCGGCCCCTCTCGCTCCATCTAACCGTGCGACCAGCCCTAGGGCAGTAGCTGCTCCTGTGTTCTAATTCCCTAAAAATTACCCCCAAATTAAGGCAAGTGACCACTCGGTATTTAGAGCCACGTCCCGATCCATGGTTATGGAGAACTTCTACAATATCTACGAGCATTGGACGATTGAATTGGGCAAGAGATTGACACAACACCAAAGTTTCCCGACAAGAGATCCGAATCAATTGAAGAACAAGGCATCAGAGATGCCTATCATCGTTCCCCTACTGACAATTTTGACAACCAATGCATTATAAATCCAAGGTATCGCTAATATTTTTTTCTATGGACGCATTTAGGGTTTCTTCAGATGGGAACAACTTCTACCATATCATTAACAACTACACATTGATCAACTCACCAACCTTGGGGTTGAGACGTATACACCAACAACAACTCCATCACTGTTTCCATCTACACCAACACAGGTGCATTGGAGAAAAGAGCTGGACGGAATTTTGAACGGCACCAAAGCTCTCCATCGACATCAGATCTAACTCAGTCAGAGAACACTGCCATAGATCTCGTTCCCTCCAGTACATGGTGGCAGCCATACCATAAACGCGGTTAGTAGTCTCAAAAGACTACAAGCCCTTCCGATCTACAAATATGATTCATGCAAGCGCCTAATAGCAAGAGATATTCAAATCTCACTAACACTAGGCCTAAAATAGAGCAAGTGCAATTAAGAGAAAGAGATACGCTCAAGAATAGCTTTAGGAAGGGAAAGAACCATGGGGAAGGAGATAAGAAACAAAATTAGATGATAAAATGAAAAACAAAGACTATAATCATTTTGTTTTTGTGTATGTATCATATGAAGCTGTTTGGCCAAACGAGTCGGCAAAACAATTGGTAGAGCTGCTCATGGAGCTAAACAAAGAAAATACTGTGTCACTGCTGAAACTGTGCTATGCAGATGGGGCCTAAATTAAACACTGGAAAATCTTTTCTGCGGTCGTGCAACTTGCTTTCCTGTTTCATTCAGATTCAGAATTACATACATATATAGCTGTTACAAACTTACAATGCTGTACACCCACCGTGGACAGTGGCAATTGTTACTTGACGATGCAGTGTCTTCGAGTATGTCTTATGATAGGATTGCTTAATGCAAATTGTAGCTTGGGCGCACACACGCACACGAAAAAAAAAAAGGACGGGACACAAAGCAATATACAAGCTGGCGCAACAATTGTATCTGCAATACACGCTGCCGCAATAGCCAGTGGACACTATAAGCTCAAACAGCCGGTTGAGTGAAGTAGTCCCGTAGTTTAAGAATGCCCGCGTGCATGAGCAGCACCCAGATGTGGGTCATGAACTCACCCCCTTTTGCGAGATGCTCGGCATGGACGTCCGTATTGTCTGACGGCGCGAGGAAGAGCACCAGTTCGGCCCAAAACTCGGCCAGCAGCTCCTACGCCGCTGTGGCATGGCGATTTCTGCCAGGTAGCTACGCAGCCTGGCTCCTAGGATCAAGATCGGCGTTTCCTCATCACTGTCGTCGACACAGCTCCAGCTGTGGCACCAAGTTCTGTCATCTTGGCAGAAATCTCTGACATGTTTTTGGTGGTGTTGGTGATGTGAAGATACTCCCGACCCTTGCGCACGATGGCGTCCAGGATCTGCTCGATCTTGGACCTGTGCTCAGTGTTGACGAGTTTCTTCCGAGCCTCGTGCACAACGGCGTCCAGGATCTGTGTAGCCGTGTAGCTGTGATCCGGTAGCATCTCCGGAACGAAAGCAAGCACGTAGCTGCAGTAGCCAGAAAGGCACGTCGCAACAAGGTGGTGGCGACGAAAGTTTTCAAGGGCCACCTCGTCGCCGTCGTCCTTGGTGAAAGTGTCCTGGACGTCACACAAGGTAGAACCGTGTGTGTGGTCCTCGGGAGCGTGCACGCCCAGAGCAATTTGCCTTCCCCATCTTTTATGGAATTTGTACCATTGGTGAGACAATCATTGCCTTCCTCGAGGAAACGGCAGAGAGCAGCGGCGACGGCCTCCATGACAGCAGGTGGGAGCTGGACGTCCGGCTCACACTTGCGACCAATGCCTTTGGGATCCATTAGCCGTAAGGTGAGCAAAGAGAGTGTGTTGGTGAAGAACGAGTTGTACTCCAGAGACTTGAGAAGCGAATACTGACCGAGCTTGTGATCCCAGTACCTCGCTTTATGATAGCGGCAATGCGCCACCCGCTTTATGAGTTCCTGGCGGATCCAGCTCCAGCAACACCAACGAGGCTTCTTCTTGGTCCTCACATAGTCACACACAAAGTGCACAACGCCCAGTTGGAGTAACGTGTGGCTAGCTGCTGCAACACGTCTATGGCAAAGATCATGGCTACAAAGAGAAAGTCATTGAAGATGGTAAAGGCGTAGTAGGGGGCAAAGAATCGAGGATGCCTAGCCGCAAAGATGGCGCTGGTGGTGAAATCAAGGAGCACCACGAGGAAGACAAGGAGGAAGAAGAAACGGATGACACCGACAACTCTTTTGGTGGGGAGGAGCACTGGGTACTTGGTGTAGAAGAAGTCGTAAAGGAAGGACAGCTCGACCTCAACGATACGGAAGGCACGCTCTGCACCAGGTCGGAGTTGATCCTCTGGGTTGTCATCGCGTTGATGTTGACGATGGCATGAATTAGGTGCATTGTTGTCGGCGAGAAGCCCATCTAGAACAAAGTCTCTTGTCTTTAGGTGGCCTGCCTCGGTGATCTCAAGCCCGCAGAAGCGACGCTTGAGCAGCTTGAATAGTGCGAAGGAGAGGCACGTGTCCTTAAGTGCATGTGCCCGTTTACCTGTCAAAAGCTTGCCACGGTGCTTCCAGATCATGTCAATGGTGATGACATCACCACCATTGATCACCGGAACATGTGTTAGGTAGGGTGGTGTAGAAGGCGGGATGGAATGCTCGTCCTCGCCGAGGACGAGATATTTGTACCTAGTCATGTCCGAGGGGTTGTCGCCGGCGTCACTGCTCTTAGCGACATCAGCTTGCATGTAGTCGGCCACCACCTTGGCGTTGCGCACAAGGCCATAGTGTGCTGTGCTTGCCATGTGCAGTGCCTTGGTCCTCTGGGCCATCTTGAATATGCTATACACCCAAAAGAGGAGCAAGAAGGGTGCGATGATCCACCCTCCTCCGGCCAAGCTTCTCTGGCCGAGGAGCAACCAGAGAACAAGCAACGTCTTGAGGACATGCTTCGCTTGCATGCTCTTGCTTTGCTCGATGTCGTGCCGACTGAACGCCGAGATGGTATCGGCGCTGCCGAGGAGGAGAAGCAGCACGACGGCCCAAAGCAACTGGATCTGGGCAGGGTTGGCACTGTTAAATGCCTGGATGAGACTGATGGTGTACGACACGAGGACGTAGGAGACGCTGTAGGCGGCCTCTAGGATGACGAGGAAGACCTTGCTCCGGCAGCGTCGGCGCTGGGAGCCCAGCAGCGCCTGGAAGGCTAGCAGCACTGCACCGATCGTAGCAAGGATGTCGATGTGCGTCGCTTTGTCCGTGCGGATGTGTGTCAGTACATACCCGATAGTCATGTAGGGGTCTCCTTCCTCAGGAGTAGGGCCTAGCGACAGACCTCCGTTCGGGTCGTCCATGTCGTAAAGCTCTCAGCTACCAAGATACACCTAGCTAGCTACTCACTCTTTGGACTTGGGTGATTCTTATTCTGAGCATGTTTGTACGATATCTGTGGCACATTATATAGCTTGTTGCCGTGCTCTTATTGTTGAATAGCTTGTTACTTACTCATCAATATGACGAGCGAGAGGCGAGTTCTGATAATTAACTGCAGTTAGGTACTGGCAACCAATTAGCTCCTCGTCGTTGGGCGACGGCGACGTCCCGTCAAAAACAAATATAGCGACCGTATTCAGAGTTACTGACAATACTGAATATGCTTATTCCTTTTATTAGATCGACAATTTATTAACTCAACATAATTATAACAGAAGGGTGGCCGGCCAGTGCAGCCATACTACTCGTTGCAAAATCTTTATATTGTTTATTTTACTCAAAATATAAGTGTCTCTGCCTCTTCCGCGTAAAGTTTGCACCCTTACAATTTATTAGTTACTGGTAAATCAAATCACACTATTTTGGAAAAGGGGCAGTACATTCACACGCCCTTTGCAACTCAAGAGCGCACAGGTAGTGATTGCAGCAATGTAATACTACCAGTTCAACGACTAGCGTGCAACACAAATAGCGTGGTTCTTGATCTAGAACTGGTGATAATGGTCACCAATCTGGCATAACATGATGAACCGGTTGTGGTTCACATTATCTTGTATTAACTTACAAAAAAGGAGATCTTTTGCTCGATAACTCAAGACTATAATAGGAAACGTAAGTTGACCTGCGCTACACTGCAGCCATGCTTATTCGTTTTCAGCTGTACCCTGTCACTTACTCCATCTAATAACAAATGCTAGTTCAGTGGAACATTGATACGGACACATACATGATTGGGCGCATGTCTATATCTGGTCCCTGGCAGCAAACACGTCTTGAAGAATTTAAGAGTCATAGAAAATAATTGGGAGTACAAGACCAATCATGGACCAACAACATTTCAGTATGAGGAGACAAGCAGGGATGACAATGAGTTGTGTAAGGAATATGAGGTGATGCCGTATTCTATCATAGTTAAGGTGATTATAATGATAATCCAATTAGTAGGACTAACATTTTCCTCAAGTGTGTTAGATAGGTTTATATAGGTCATATGAATGCTAATAAGGAAAAATGGAACAAGAACGAAAAAGATTCATGGTAAAATGGCTGAGAAACATGAACCCTATCAAGTCGTCAGCAAACAATGGATCATAAGATGATGTGCATAGAAGATGCAACATGAACAACACCATCGAACAACTGATGATCACCTAAAGGGACGTCAAGCTTAGAACCATATGGTATGGTGGTACTTGAAGGAATATATAGGCGTAGGTCTTGATTTGAAAGAATTTTGGTGAAGGTTTCATCGAAATCAGATTTGAAATGGAGAAGTTAGAAACATATGAAGTTTAAATTAGGCTTCTAAAATAATTTGGTCCTTGAATTGGATCGCTCAAAAAGGCTTGGTGTAGTTGGCGAGAGACGCATGCACCCTCTGAGCACCAGGTCCTAGGTTCGATGCAGCCTTTCCACATATTTGTTGGGATAAGGCTAGCCTCGGTTAAACCCTTCCCTAGTGCCCCATTGGGTCTGTCCTTTTCTTGAATTGAATTGCTCAACATTTTTTTCAGTTATTAGGTCCTTTCTGCTACAACTATCACTGGGATATACATTTTGTTTAGCTATTATGCCATTTTACATCCCCTAAAGGTACTTCTTGACAGTGTTAGGAAGTTTTAGAATGGAGATGAAGGATTACTATATGTGTGTGGTGCATTTGAAATTTGGTATGGCAAATTTCTAGTCGGTTCCTTGCAGGTCGGTCTCATGCTATTTCACAATACAGAGGGCGCAATGGAAATATTTCAAGTTAGTGGTTCATATATTTTTTTATATTTGTGTGTGCCGTATATTGCATGGTTAAAAGGTCCTGGGATTTTTCTCTCGGTTAGGAAAGGCTGAAAGTAACTTCTTGTGTGCTTCAACAAGGTCTAATTAATTAACAATTTCAATGTGCCGGTGGCTGACATGTGTGGTCATTTGTCAATGGGTAACAATTTCTAGTCGGTCCCAGCTTATATTGTTCAGTAATTAACGGCCCACTATTGGTTGATGAGTAGCCCGAGGGGCCGAAGCCCAAGGCATCGTGCCGTCCATGCAGCCCAGCAGCACCAAGAAAACCAACCCGGCGGCCATGTCGAGAGGGTAGGCGCCCCGGAGATCGGGAGCAAAAGAAACGACGCTTGCCGGCAGCGGGCGGCTGCTCCCCATGGCCGCGCCGCACCTACGCATCGCCGCTTCTCTCGTTAGCTGTAAGCGAACTGAACTCCACCGATTACCTCCATCTTTTGTACTATTGTAGTAGGATTATTAGTAGGTGTTGATCCATTGCCCGATTTTGGCTCAGTGATGCACAGGAGCATCACCGAGGTTTTCTTTTCCCCATTCATTCTTGCTTTATTAATTTCTTCTCTTTCCATTTCTTCGCATCACATCTGTTTTCACCCAGCCATGGCACACGCAGACATCTACTGTTGTCTTCACCCGTTACGTTGTTTTCACGGGATGTTTGTGTGAAATTATGGAGAACATGTCGCACTGTTTAGGTGCTGTGTTAAAGAGTCAACTATGCAAAAAGCGTATAAATAACAGAGGGGAGAAAGACAGGAAACTAAAAATCCGGAAGAGGCAACAGTTGTACTATGTAATAGCTCACAAACTCAGCAACACTTAACAATCAAACAAGTCCAATACACACAGTACATTTCCATGATGACTGCACACGGATTCAATTTCCACGACAGATACACTATATTGCAGCTAGGACTGCTCACACAGTGTTGCATAAACAGACAGGCACACATATAAAAGGCAAATTCTGAATCCAGAGAGCACAGGGAATTAAGAAAGGCACAAAGACATACATGCAGAAAAGTAACCAAGCTGACACATGAAGGAAGAATTCAAACTCCATGATGCATGAGGATGACATGATCAGGCCAGCAGTAGTCTTCCCTTCAGCTGCATCTCTTATTCCAAGATGAATCAATGCAGAGAAACCAGAGCAAGCTTCAAGAACTGGAGAGTAACCGAGAGTACTCATGATTCATGAAGACGATGAGGATGAGGTAGGTGCTGCACTTCTGTCTTCTTGGCGTTGCTGGTGTGGTTTGTGCTTCACTGTTGGATCGTTGGGATGGCATACAAAAACACCTTTAATGTGATCCAGGTCACCGTCGCCGTTGAGCTCCAGCTCCTTGAGCTTGGAGAGGCGGTAGAGCCCAGAAAGAGCATCCATTCTAGCAAAAGACCACACAATCCTCTACAGCTTAGGAGCTCCACCAGAGTGAAACCTTATTTTGGTGATGTCTTTGCCCTCGACAAGCAGATAATTGAGGCTTTGGAAGTCTTCTTCCCTGAAGACGATCTCACATTCAGTAGCATAGGAGTTATGCTGAAGCCTGAGACAGTGCAGGGCACCAAGTTTGCCAAGAATCGATAGATCATCTTCCATCAAGTGAGTCTTGCACAGAGTTATCTTGGTAAGTTTGTTGTGCTCTTGAATCAAGTGATGAAGCCTACCTGAGGTGCCACTGATGTTCAGCCTTTCAATGAATGAAGGCAACACCACATCCTCGATTTCGCTATCACCCTGTGGGTCAATGCGAATTGACAAGGAACGAAGGCATGTACAAAATTCCGCAATCTGAGAAAATAGATCACTCAGCTTGGCGTGTTTACCATCAAGAGCTACACCAAGTTTCCCCAGTTTCCGCAGCTGAGCGATGCCAGCTAGCTCCTTGCTGTTGGAAACTCGGACATGGGACAATATCTCCATGTTATTCATTTTCTCAATGCAAAGCGGCATTTGCACTGCTGAGCCTGAGAATGAATCTTCAGATGTCGTAGAATCATTGGCTGCAGAGACCTTGTGACCAGCAAGGAAATGCCTCAGCAGTTTTAGCACAGTAACTTTCTTGGCAAGCACTCGTACCTTGGTTTGCCGGACGTCCAAACTCTCCAGGCATTGGAGCTCCTTGATTTGCTTGGGTAATTCTGTAACATCAGTGTTCCTGAGACTCAAATACTTTAGCAGCAGTATCTTGCATATGCTCTTCAGATGTTGCTTCTCCAAACCTCGGCAGCCTTCTAGGTCTAGCACTTTCAACAGTTTCCATTCAGGAGATGTGGCCAAAGAGGGAAGAGAAGCTGCAATGTCTTTGCTGTCACCATCTGAATGAGATTTTGGCAACACTATTCTGTTGTGAATGGAAAGGTGGCGAGCCAATTCTATTGGTAGGATTTTTTTTTTTTTTTTTTTGTGACTTAATTCTATTGGTAGGATGATGTCAACAATGTTTACTTCTCTAGCAATCATGGCGATGACCTTGTGGACTTCATCTTTTAATTTGAAGCTCTTGATGTTGCCTGCCGCACTGATTTCTACAGGAGAAATGAACCCTCGGATGAACAGCACATCCCAGTAGTGCCCAGCTTTATCAGCTTCACTCTCTCTTCCGTCACTTGTAGCAGTAACAATGCCCTCGGCAATCCATCTTCTAGCCAATCTTGTAGTCCTGATGACGTGGCCTTGGGGGAAAATAGTGAGATGCAGCAAGCAGCTCCTGTACTTGCTAGGCAACTCATTGTAGCAAAGCATTACCACTGTATGATCAACACTTTTGTGCAGGCGCATACCCATGGAAATGGCGTTTTGAAACATACCCAGCTCAGCTCCTGTCATGGTAGGCTTAACATAGAGCAGATGCAGTAACATCTTTCTTGCAAAGGCACTGAATTCACTAAAGTCTTGATCATCAATAATTTTCCGTATGTAGTCTGCATTCAGATCCCATGCTTTGCGTATATAAAAGTCTTTTAGGTATCTACTGGCATTGATGATTTTGTAGGGAGAAGACGACAGGGCCCGGTCATAGTCCTTTGTTGTCATTATTATGGAGCTACCAGGGAGGCACCCATCAGCAGCATGTAACAGAGCATCTAGTATGCGCTTCCACTCCCGATCATAAAGAAAGCCAGTAACTACGATTAAGAAGCGCTTACCTCTTAGATGGCCCTTAATTTTACTGATGAGTTGCTCCTCCCTATCCCCATCGACCCTGGTCTCTGCTTGGTTTGTTTACCTGGTCTTCTTCTTGGCCAGGTTGAAGTTGAACAGCTCCTACTTGTTTCAGTATACCGGCAAGTACCGTTTCTACATTCCTTCCGTTGGACCTGGCCTTGCAACTGAATAAGATGGCCAAACATGAATGCTGGTACACTTCCATTGCAACATCATACGCCTTTCCTTCCCCTAAAATAATGAAAACCCTCACTTGTGGCTGCGGCACGCCATCTTCTGTTGTTGCTGGTTCCGATAACAAGCACTTGGCCAGAGTATCGATTCCACGTCTTAGCACCTCATTGTATGCTGGAGGTTCATCAGCACCGTCAAGTAGAGCAGCGCGTCGCCGGAGATCTTGCTTCCCGCCTGAAGGCTCGACGTCTACAACATTCATGTCCGCCCTAGTTGATGCTGGCACAGTGACACCGTACCTCTGCCGCCTGTCACCGACGTCCCGTGCGTGGACCTTGAGCTCCTGGATCCGAGTCGCGATGCGGTGGCGGACCGGTAAGGTCCGCAGAAACCGCACGATCCAGCGGAGATGTCCCAGAAGGCCGTCATCATCAGACCTGCTGCCGACGTAGTGGATGTAGTGCTCAACGTTGCCCTTCCCATGCGCCGCCACCGCCGGAGATCGAGAGGAGAGGGAGGCGCCCGCGCCCTGCATGCGTCGGAGGGGGAGAGGGAGAGAGAGGGAGGTCCCTGCGCCCTGCCTGCACCGATGGGGGAGAGGGAGAGGAGAGGGAGCCGCTCGCCCTGCGCCGGTGGGAGAGAGGAGCTCGGAGGGAGGAGGAGTTGTCGGCAGGAGCTATGGGAATGAAACCCTAATGCCTAAGTTTGGTATATATACAGTGAGCGTGCTGTTGGGCCGAGATGGATTGTCTGGGCTTTGAGATGGGCCAGGATTAACCGAGGCGGGCCTTTTAGTATGTCCGCCTCGGTTAATAAATTAATCGAGGCGTTTGCGTTACAATAACTGCCTCAGTTAATATAGATTAACCGAGGCGGTTATTTTTAAGTTGCCCGCCTCGGTTCATCTATTTTACGAGGCGTTTATTGTAACCGCGTTGATTAATTGAAAATGACCGCCTCGGTTAATACTAGGCATTAACCGAGGCGGTTTTTAGGGCCAACCGCCTCCGAGCACTACAGGAAACTCAGCCTTTGCCGAGTGCTAAATGCTTTGCCGAGTGCCAAATATCGGGCACTCGGCAAAGGCTCCCTTTGCCGAGTGCCGCACTCGGCAAAGGCAGGCACTGGGCAAAGACCGATTCACCGAGTGCCTGGCACTCGGCAAAGCCAGGCACTCGGCAAAGACTCCCTTTGCCGAGTGCTCCACCCTCGGCAACGGCAAGCACTCGGCAAAGGTGTGCGGCCGGTAGACGGCATCCGTCACCGTTAACTTTGCCGAGTGCCAGGTGTTAGGCACTCGGCAAAAATTTATTTTGCCCAGTGCCAAACCTTGGCACTCGGCAAAGAAGATACTTTGCCCAGTGCCAAACGTTGGCACTCGGCAAAGAAGATACTTTGCCCAGTGCCAGACCTTGGCACTCGGCAAAGTAATTTTTTTTTTGAATTTTGACCCCAAATTTTTTTGAGGCTTTTATACAGTACCACAAACAACATGTTAAAGTTTGGGGCATTTTCAGTGCATTTTGTTATATTTCTCTAGTTATTTTGGTTTTTTGAATTTTTACGGGAAAAGAACGTTTGAACTGCAGGTGCATCGAATAATAGTTTTGTTTGGTTCGAAAAATGTTATTCTTGTTTGTTATCATAAGTTTAGGCTAAATCCAGGAACGGTCTCGAAATTTCGATCAACGTGCGGGAGGGGCATGGCCGCCTACGTGCGTGCGATTCATTTTTTAATTATATAAAATGCGAAAGAGCCCCAAAAATTATGAAACTTGGTGACAAGTCATGAGATCTTATGTGTGTGCTGTGGTAAAAATTTGATAAAGTTTCGAGCATATGGTGACATATAGTGCTCAGAATCCCAAACATCATCATACGTGTTTCTTATATCACATGTAGAGATGCCTGGGTTCTATGCAGCGATCGTTTCAACTAACTCAAAAACGTTCTCAATCTTTTTCATCACTGCCTCTATGTACGATAACATGGCAACTCAACAAGTTTCGTGATTTTCGAATTCGTTTGTATTTTATATAATTTAAAAACACCTCTCCCACAAATTCCACGTCATGTTTCGTGACCAAGACGTTACAAATTTTATACGAGTTATTGGATACGGTAACAAAATACACTAAATACCCTTAATACTATTTTTGGATCACTAAATTCTATCATTTCATGCACCCATAGATTCAAATTTAAATTATACGCAAAAAATTCAAGTAAACAAAATAAATATATCAAATATAGCAAAATAAGACCAAATGGTACTCAATTTTAAAATATAGTTTAAAATAATATATAAGAGCTTCACAAAAAAATTGGACAAAAAAAAAAAAAAAAAAAAAAAAAACTTTGCCGAGGGTCTGTGGATGGCACTCGGCAAATATTGTCTTTGCACTCGGCAAATATTGTCTTTGCCGAGTCTTTGGGCTTAAAGCCCTCGGCAAAGGACGTTAAAAAAAAAAAAAAAAAAAAAAGACCCGGTTGCTTAAGGCCCAGGCGGCCCCCTGCCAACCCTAGCCGCGCTGACTCCACGCCCGCCCCGTCCCCTACCGCGGCCAGGCGGCGCCGCCGCCCGCTAACGCCGCCCCTCCCTCCCAGCGCCGCCGCCCCAACGCCCACCCAGCGCCGCCGCCCGGCCGGAGGCACCCCGCGGCCCCGGATCCGCAGCGCCGCGCCCGGTCAGCCGCCCGTCCCTCCGGCCACCGTCGATCCGCGCGACGTCACCTCTTCCTCGCGGCGCAGGCGTCCCCGATGCGGCGGCGTCCTGGTGGTGGCCTCGTTCACGGGCATCTCTTACCTGCCGGGCCAGCCCGTTCTATCTCCTGCCGCCGCCGCCGCCAACGGCTCTTTCCCCGCCCATGACCGCGCCGCCGCCCGGGGGGGCCTCTCCCACGCCCTTTCCTCGATGCCAGCTCTGCCGCCGCTGCCCGAGGGGCCTCTCCCACACCCGCGCTGTGGCGCCGACGGACCTCTGACGCACGTGGTTCCGCCACCGCCGGGGCCTATCCGGAAGGCACGCCACCACAGGTCACCGTCTATCTCTCTCTCTCTCTCACTCATCCTCCTCAGATCCGCCCTGTCTTCCCCCAATGGCACGAGCTGCCCCACCCCACCCTCTCTCTCACTCAACCTCCTCAGATCCGCGAGCAGGGTAGCAATTGCAGGCAGCCATTTTCTTTAAACTAATCATGTTTTGCTTTTGGATGTACTGTAATTGTTCGATGGTATTCCACTGGGAGGCCGGTTCAGTCCTGTCTGCATCTTGGAGGTATGATATCTAGAACTTAGTCTCTTGCTTTGCCTTAAAATTGATTCTTTAGAATTGAATACTCATGCAAATCTCTATTTGTCGAAACAGATAATGAGTGCTACTGCTAAATATTGTAGTCAGCACAAGAAATTATTTCAGTGTACACTTATAAGAAATATGAAGAGATTATGGAAATGCAGAAGAACGAGGTAACTGCTAATGCCAAACTTCCTGTGTTTGACCCATGTATATTATCTTGATGCTCTTTCTGGTTTGCTAAAACTTTGGCAGAGACATATAGAGATTCATCATGTAAGAAGCATGTTACTACTTCTGTTACTCTGCTAATAATAAAAAAAGGAACTGCATGAAGAAAAATCCATATTATTCAAGTATACGCCATTAATCTCACGTTGAGTTGCTAGCTGAGGAATCAGTTTGTAAATTGGTTGTAGGATTCAATCAGGGACTCACTTGCAGAGTTTCTTTTCAGAGATATGGATCCTAGAATTATATTTTGAGACTGATAGAATAATTTCTTTGACCTGCATATTTTTCTAGCAATTTAAAATTTTGACTGATAGAATATGTTTGTTTATGTCTTGGTCAATTACATCCCCTCCTTTTTCGAATATGTTTGTTCATACTGGCTTATTCAGATAGACTATATAGGAGAACTAAATAAAATATAAATATTTTATGGATGAGGTAGGCTTGTGTTGGCTTATTCAGATAGACTAAATAAAATATAAATATTTTATGGATGTAGTGTAATTGCTGGTTGTTACAACTTATGGGACCAAACCTGTTGTTTTTGGTCAGGCACTAGCTGCTGTATTTTAGACACTTGTTCTCATAAATATTGGCATTCAGTCTTAATTTGCATTCAGTCTTAATCCTGGTACTTGTCTACTTTATCTTAATAATGCTTTATTTTGATCTCATACTACTACTAATTATTGTTGGTTGTTGCAACTTATGAGACCAAACCTGTTGTTTTTGGTCATGCACTAGCTGCTGTTTTTTAGACAGGCACTAGACTGTTTTTTACCACTTGTTGTCCTATACTAATTTTTTTCTGGCTGTATGCTACTACCAGTGTGGCTGCTTACTACTACTAATACTACTACTACTTGCGAACACAAGGTTCATACTTGTGGTTCAGTTATGATGATGAGTGATTGATTCAACTACTAGCATCTCGGATGGGGTGCTACCGGCGGTGGTGAAAGCCACGAGTTCCACATGTACCTTGGCTTGTGTTGTGCGGGTGTCGAGCATGGAGGCGGTGGCCGACGGCGAGGTGAAGGTCAAGTGATGGCGGGCCGCGCCCGAATGGACCGGAGCGGTGAAAGGGCGGACGATCGAGACTTGGACCGAGGGACCCGGAATCGCCGGGCGGGATCGCGTTGTCGACACTTGGCTTCGACAAGTGCAAGGACATGGGCGGTTTGTTGGTTTGGGCCTCAAAACCAACGGTGGAGGGTTTCGGTGGTTTGGGCCTCAAAACCACCCGGCGGGTTTCGGGTTGAGCCTCAAAAACCCTAGCGGAGGTCCCGAGGCGGACGGACGGCACGTGGCGGCATCGGGGAGTTGGCGTCGAGGCGAAGCTACCGGTGAGAAGGCGCGGTGGCCGTCGGATCGAAGATTGCATCGAAGTCGGTTCGAGTTGGACCGCAATGTCCCTAGGGCTAGGCGGGTTTGCTCGAGAGTTGTATCGGGGGGGCAAAAACTGGAAAATGAAATAAGCCCGGTCGATAAGTAAGGTGGAGGGAGCCCCATCTTCCTCACCTCTCCCATTTGCATTTTCTCATTTAGGGTTTTTTTCCTCTACAGTTGCTTTGTGAGTGAGAGAGAGGTCCACTAATCCTTCATTAGTGTAATCGAACTCGTGTGAAGGGAATGGAGGTCCCGAATCCTCCATGTTTCCTCGTGGAGTCAGATCATTGAGTTGCTTGCATTGATTCGCGTTTTGTTCTTCGCGTTCTTCGTTTTCCCCTCTTTCCCTCTTCGCGTTCTTAGCGATTTCTCGGCTGTGATCCATCTCTTTGCGAACCACTTGTTTCTACTTGATCTTGGTCGTGGGTTGATCCTTTCCACCGAAGGATTTCATCCAATTCCTCACGAATCCACAGATCGGGTCGAATCGAGTTTTTCGGGGAAAACTTGCTATTGAATCGGATTTCATTGATTTTTGGAGTTGTAGTGTGTTTGGGGCTGTGATCTTCATGGAGTAGCTTTAGAACTACCTTGTGAACCCCTCTGCAAAATTTCAGATCAATCGGAGTTGATTTGGTTGAGTTTTGGATTCAAAATCGAATTTTCCAGGTTTCTGCCCGTGCATACCGGACACGTCCGGTGTGAATACCGGACACGTCCGGTACACTTTACTTTGGAATTTTGGGCTGAAATTTTGTGGAGACCTTCCTCTGTGTGTCTAATTTCTAGGATTAAAATTTCAAGATTTTTGGACATCGTTTGATTGGGTTTTCGATTTTTCTCCCAAAGTCGCTCTGTGCAGGAAATACCAGACGTGTCCGGTGTAAATTCCGGACGTGTCCGGTATTCCAACCTTGAAGTTTTAATCTCATATTTTGTGGAAAGCTTCCTTAGGGTGTCTACTACCCCTGGTTAAAATTTCATAATTTTTGGACACCGTTTGGTTAGATTTTCTATTTTTCTCCCAAGATTGGTCTGTCTTTGAAATTGAGGTCGGTTCATACCGGACGCGTCCGGTATGAGGTCCGGTATGAAGATCTGAAAGCTGATTTGTTCGCTTCTTGATCGTTCGAGCTCCGATTCGACTTCCACTTGTTGCGTTGGGTTTCTAGCATCACGTACTTCGTATCCAAATACTCTTGTCACAAGTTGACTCGAGTATTTTTGGATTGACCACTCCTTCCTTCTCGATAGGATTTGAGTGCGTCCCTTTTGAAGTTTCGTCGAGTGCTTGTCTTCGATCTTTCTCGGTTGATCCGCTGTACCTCTTGGACATTTTCAAGGGTATCCACCTACCTGTTAGGTCGTGATCTTACCGCTCGCTTGTGGTTTTGCTTTTGGGGTTCGATTTTGGGACAGCGGTCGAAAGTTTCGAAAGAAATTTGAGGCTCCCATTCACCCCCCCTCTGGTCGCCGTTTTCGGTCCTTCAATTGGTATCAGAGCAGGTTAAGGATCATTCCACCTTAACCGGTTCTTGATCCGCAGAAGGCGACATGGCTCGTGGTTCAGGGAAGCCACCGTTTTTCGATGGAACCAATTACCCGTACTGGAAGATTCGGATGTCTGCATATCTCCAGAGTCTCGGTGCGAGGGTATGGGAAATTTGTGAGAATGAGGCTTACGTTGTTCTCCCTGCTCGTGTTGGTCAGGAGCAAATGGAACAACACGATGCCAATAGCGAGGCACGTAATGCTCTCTTCTCGAGTCTTTCTGAGTCTGAGTTTGAGCGTGTCGGACACTTGACTACTGCTAGAGAGATCTGGGTGAAGCTACAGAGCTATCACGAGGGGACTCCCCAAATTAAGACCAGACTCTTTGACACATACAAGCAGGAGTATGAGAGTTTCCGGCAGCTTGATGGCGAGACCATCGATTCTATGTTCTCACGCTTTCAGACCATTGTCAACAAGATGCGTGCGAACAAGCCAAACTTGCCCTATGACGATCATGAGAGAGCTTTGAAGTTGTTACATGCTCTTGATCGGAGGGTTTGGGATGCGAAGGTGCAAGCTCTTCTCGAGTCGCAGAACTACGAGACCCTCACTGTGGACGAGCTCTTCAGCAAGCTGAAGTCCAGTGAGATCGACCACCAGATCCAGGCCAAACTTCACAACCCCTCTGCTCCGACTATGGCGCTGGTGTCAGGTAACGGTGTCACTAGTTCTTCAGCTAACCCCTCCTCTGCGATGTTTGCCTTGTCTTCGTTGATCACAAAGGAGGAGGAGCGGTTGGACGTGCTTTCGGAGGCGATGAGGCGGCCCTCGTCATTAGCCGGTTCTCGCGGTTCCACAACAACCGCTTGAATCGTCGGCGAGGTGGACCGAAGGATGGATGCTATGGATGCGGCGACCCCGACCACTTGGCGCCAACTGTTCCCAAGCGAAACAAGCACTCCTTCGGCAAGTCCACCTCCGACAAGCACAAGGAGAAGCGCGAGTACACCTCCGGCAAGTACAAGTCCAAGGGAGGCTTTGACAAGGAAGCGATGAAGCGCAAGTTCGTGAAGAAGTTCAAGGCAAGAGAGCGCGCCTTCCTCGCCTCCCTCAGCGACCTCGACTCCGACAACGAGCATGCTTCCTCCTCTTCGAGCGACGACGAGTCCGAGAGGAAGGTCGAGGACAAGCTGAACGGACTCTGCTTCCTCGCCGACTCCACCCACGGAGGCTTCTGCACCATGGCACTTGGTGACGAGGTGGAGAGCGGCAACGGCGATGCTCCCGACGACGGACGACGACGACCCATCTAAGGTATCACCTTCCGTCGATGCTCTTATCGCTGAGGTTGATGACTTGACCGCCACTTTGCTTCGTCAAGATAAGTTGCTTAAGCATCTTTGCTAGGGATAGAAAAGAGTACAAGGCTAAGCTAGAAGATGCGCTTAAGGAGCTTGAGCTAGTTAAGAACACTCCCATAGTGTCGACGAGCCGAGTGTGAGTTTTGTAGCGTTTACATGGCTGATCTTGCTAGTCTGCGGTCAAGTACGCCAAGTTGGTTGATGATTTTGATAGTGTGCATGCTTCACCTGTTCTGTTGAGTGCGTGCAAGTCTTGCTCGGACTTGCAATCTGAGTTGGCAGAGAAGAATGCCAAACTTGCTTTGTTTGAAAAGGCCAACTCAGATAGCACTAGTGTGGCTAAGTGTGCACTTTGTGAGGGTTTGGAGCTAGAGATTGCAAATTGCCGGCATGACAAGGTGCGTACCGAGGAGGAAAACACATACCTTCGGACCATCTTGAGTTGGGTGTCTTGCAGTGAGCCGCAACTTGGCATGATGGTTAACCAATTCGGGAGGGAATTGGACCGGGATTAGGCTTTGCTTCAGGTGGAAAGGGTGATGATCTTTATGGCAAAGTTGGTGAGTGTAGTGGTGTGCTCCCGAGTGAAAAACCTACCACTACTCCCAAGCTTCTCAAAATCACACCATCTAAGCCACTTGTGTCTCCCACCAAGGATGGAGTATTTGAAGAACCTCCAAAAGCTCCACCTCAGAAACAAGTGTGGATTCCAAAACCGAACCATCTAAGGAACCCACTTGACACACTCCCTTCCATCTCTGAGGAACCCCTTCCTAAAGCCAAGCCACCTCCAAGAGTGAACCATACCCACAAGAAAGTGAGCCAAACACCTAAGAGAGAGGTGTACCATTGTGAGTATTGTCATAGGGATGGTCACTTGGTTGAGTTTTGCTTTAGGAGGAAGAGAGATGAGAAGCGTGAGTTTGAGTTGAACAACCGGAACATGTACCGTCCTCCCCATGGCGTACATGTACCGCCTGTTCAGAGGCGCACTACTAGGCCTAGAGGTGCAATGCCTCAAGGTGCTAGGCCTCAGGTTGCGAGACCACGTGGTGGTCGTGCACGGCGGGGTTCAGGTCGTGGTCAATACGACTATGAACCTCACGGCGGTGCTTTTGAGTCCCACAGCTCTAGCGGACCACGTTTTCCCTCTCGTGGTGATCGCTTTCCTCAAATGGGACATGGCATGTTTGGTGTTTTTCCTAACACTTTTTCAGGGCAAATGATGCATCACTGGTATCCTTCTCAGTTTACTAACCCCAGTGGTGTGCCATTTGCTCATCCTATGTCTTTCTATTGATGTAGGATGGAGGCTTGGAGAACACATGGCTCATTGATTCCGGATGTTCGCGCCACATGACCGGAAGTTCTAAATGGTTCTCCAGCCTCGACCCCGTGCAACACAAGGAGTACATCACATTCGGGGATAATAGTAGAGGTAAAGTGGTCTCGTGGAACCATTCGGGTTAACGAGAGTTTTGTTCTCAAGGATGTTGCTTTGGTCTCGAACTTGCATTTTAATTTGCTCTGTTTCGCAACTCCTTGAGGATGGCTTTGAAGTGCGCTTTAAACATGGTTTTTCTCGAGTTCTCGATTCTCGGGGAGATCTTGTTTGTCGGATCGTCCCATTTGGCCGTGTCTTTCGAGCTAATTTTTCTCACTCTTTTGGCTCTTCCCCATTTGTTTGGTGGCGGATCCTCTTCGAGCTTTGGAAGTGGCATAGGAGACTTGGTCATCGAGCTTTGACCTTCTTGCTAGGTTGAGTTCACTTGGCTTAATCCAAGGATTGCCCAAGTTGAAATTCGAGAAGGATCTTGTTTGCCACCCTTGTCGTCATGGAAAGATGGTAGCCGCTTCTCACCCACCTGTGAATCAAATCATGACCAAGGAACCCGGCGAGCTACTTCACATGGACACAGTTGGTCCAGCTCGGGTTCGGTCAGAAGGTGGGAAGTGGTATGTGCTAGTGATTGTGGATGACTTTTCGAGATACTCTTGGGTGTTTTTCATGGAGAGTAAGGATGAGGCTTTTTCACATGCTCGAGATTTGATTCTTCGGTTGAGAAATGAGTTCCCTAAGAATGCCATGAGAGCTATTCGTAGTGATAATGGCACAGAATTCAAGAACACTCATTTTGAAACCTTTTGTAAGTCTTTGGGCCTTGAGCACCAGTTTTCCTCACCTTATGTTCCGCAACAGAATGGTATTGTTGAGCGCAAGAATCGGACCCTTGTTGAGATGGCTAGGACGATGCTCGATGAGCATAGGACTCCTAGGAGGTTTTGGGCCGAAGCAATCAACACTGCTTGTCATGTTTCCAATCGCATCTTTCTCCGTGCTTTTACGAAGAAAACTTCTTATGAGTTGCGATTTGGGAGGTTACCCAAGGTGAGTCATTTCAGGGTGTTTGGGTGTAAGTGCTTCATCTTGAAACAAGGTAATTTAGACAAGTTTGAGTCCAAGTCTTCCGACGGTATCTTTCTTGGTTATGCTTTGCATTCTAGAGCTTATCGAGTACTTAACCTTGAAACTAACCGTGTTGTGGAGACCTGTGAGGTCACATTCGATGAAACTATGCCTTGTACAACCCCTGTCTTTGAGCGTGCAGGTGATGAAGAGCTTGGAGAAAGCATTTTTGTGGAGGAGGAGCAGGACGATGCCGATTGGGGTGATCCCGAGCCGACTCCACCGGCTGCCCCTATCGAGCCTGCGACGACTACTTCAGCTCACGGTCCAGACCCATCTACTTCCACTTCTTGGGCACCGTTCGAGCAGCTTCCTCAGGCGCCGGCTGCACCTGAGGAGGCACCAGCTGCTGTTGAGGGGAGGCGACTTCTTCCGAGAGGCTCCACGACACATTCAAGCATCGTCACCCCTTTCAGACGATGATCGGTGACATTGACCAGCGAGTCACGCGGTCCAGTCGTATCACATCTCTCACTTTGCTCATTCTCGCATTTGTAGCTTCTTTTGAGCCCCGAGATGTTGGACATGCTTTATCTCGATCCTGATTGGGTTAATGCCATGCATGAGGAGTTAGAAAACTTTGAGAGAAACTAAGTGCGGGTCTTAGTTCCTCCACCTCCAGAGTGTCATCCTATAGGTACAAAGTGGGTGTTTAAGAACAAACAGAGTGAAGATGGGGTGGTTGTTAGGAATAAGGCTAGGCTTGTTGCTCAGGGGTATTGCCAGAAAGAGGGGATAGACTTTGAGGAAACCTTCGCTCCTGTAGCTCGCTTAGAGGCAATCCGCATTCTGTTAGCGTTCGCTGCTGCTAAGGGCTTTAAGTTGTTTCAGATGGATGTCAAGAGCGCTTTTCTGAATGGGTACATTGAGGAGGAAGTGTATGTTAGACAACCCCCAGGTTTTGAAAATCCCAAATGTCCTAACCATGTCTTCAAGTTGCACAAAGCCTTGTATGGTCTTAAGCAAGCCCCTAGAGCATGGTATGATAGGCTGAAAACCTTTTTGCTTAAGAAGGGGTTTAGGATGGGATCGGTAGATAAGACTTTGTTTCTCCTCAAGCAAGGCAGTGACCTTCTCTTGGTTCAGATATACGTGGATGATATTATCTTTGGTGGCTCTTCTCACGCTTTGAATGCCAAGTTTGCAGAGTTTATGAGCAGGGAGTTTGAGATGAGCTTGATGGGTGAGTTGACTTTCTTCCTCGGCCTTCAAATCAAGCAAACACGGGATGGGACGTTCGTGCATCAAGGCAAGTACACAAAGGACGTCCTGAAGAAGTTTGACATGGGTGAGGCCAAGCCTCTTTCGACGCCCATGTCGACTACTACGGCCCTCGACGCCGATGAGGATGGAGAAGCAGTCGATCAGAAGGAGTACCGGAGTATGATCGGATCGTTGCTGTACCTGACGGCGACAAGACCCGACATACAGTTTGCTGTATGCCTCTGCGCACGCTTTCAGGCTTCCCCACGCACATCTCACCGTCAAGCGGTGAAGCGCATCATGAGGTACCTCCGGTTTACCCCTGAGTTTGGACTTTGGTATTCTGCTTCTTCCTCGCTCTCTCTTTGCGGTTATTCGGATGCTGATTTTGCTGGTTGCCGCTTAGATAGGAAGTCCACGTCGGGGACTTGTCAGTTTTTGGGTTCGTCCCTTGTGTCTTGGTCATCCCGTAAGCAGTCTAGCGTTGCACAATCCACTACAGAAGCTGAGTATGTCGCTGCTTTGCCGCTTGTTGTTCATTTGCTTTGGATGATAGCCACCCTACGTGATTTTGGTCTTGAGTTTTCTAGAGTGCCCTTACTGTGTGATAGTACTAGTGCCATCAGTGTTGCTAAGAACCCAGTACTTCACTCTAAGACCAAGCACATAGATGTTCGCTTTCACTTTCTTCGTGATCATCAAGAGAAAGGCGACATTGAGTTGCATCACGTAGCCACCCGGGATCGCTTGCGGATCTTCTCACTAAGCCCCTCGATCAAGCGACTTTTTGCTCGCTTGCGAGGGAGAACTGGGTGTGTGTTTCCCTTTTTAGAGGAGGGAAGCACTTTGTTTGTTGTACACTAGTTTTAGTTTTCTTTTTGTAGTCTAGGTTTTGATTTATCTTTGTATGATAGTGCATTTGCATTGCATTTTGTGATATACTTGCATTTTGAGCTTCATGTATATAACATTTGTAATGAAACTATGCTCTTGTTAGTATGCCTTGTGAGTACTTTATGGTGCTTGTCAGCTTAGGCTCTTATTGATCATCTGGTATATGTTATGAGTTGAGCATGATTTTCTAATGTGAACTTGATTAAGCTTCTTGAAATCTGAAAATGTTCACCGCTTGAGATGGTACCTAGCATGTGTAGGATGTTGAGATCCCTTTATCTTTGTCTTGTATATGCTAGGTTGCTATGTCTTATGCTTTGAGTCATTCACTTGCTTAGACACTTTACTTGTGCTAAAATTTGATAACTAAGCTAAGTGAGATGAAAAGATCGAGATGGGTCTGTATTGTCCCACATCAAGGTATCGAGACTGCTTCCAATTGCACATTTGGATGAACTTGAGCCTTGTAGTGGATGACCGAAGCCATTGCTTTGAGCTCCTGATTGTCTTTTGACATAGGCTCCGCTTGGTTGAAAAGTTAGGCTTGACAATACAGATAACCTCTCGCACACACATGTTTTGACTAATTCTTGTGCTAAGCTGCAAACTCTGATAAAATTTAATGAAAAACATAAGTCTTAGGTTCGTCTTTGACATGATGTGTGACCGCTGTTTGGGGTAGTTCACCTTGTATATCCTTGTTAGCACTAGGTTGATTTCCAGCTTATGCTTGCTATGTGCTATCTTTGGTGGTGAACCCTCTTTGACATGCTTGAAAAACTGCTCAAAAGCGCTTACACTTTATATTTCATATTAGTTGATCGGTTTGAGCATTTGCTAGCACTTGTATATTGTTGCTATACTCATTTGTCTTACCGGCTAGAGCATCTTTTCACTCTGATTGCTATATACCGAAGCTTCTCGCATTTGTGCATGTCATTGCATTTTAGGCTTCTTTGTGTGCATTATTCAACAAGGGGAGAAATTTGACACACACACACACATATGCCTGACACATCACTTGCTTATGTCAAGGGGGAGTCACTTGACATGTCTTGATTGGTTGTCTTCTCAGAGGGTGAGACTAGTTCTCAAAGGGAGAAGGGGAGAAGATTGTGTGCACTCATGTATGCATTTGCTCAGGGGGAGTTCTTTTTGCATTGCTTCTTGCTAGATGTGTTGAGCCTTGCCTCTTTCTGGAGGATCTAGCGTTTTCGAGTGCTTCTTGCTTGGCTAGTGGTGTTGAGCCCGCTTTCTGCCTCTTCTTGAGGGCTAGCCATGTTTTGCTTGGTTGCGTCGAGCCGTTGTCCATGTCTGTGGGGACCAAGTTGTGCTTGCTTCAAATGACCCCATTTGGCTTCTCTTTGGCTTTTGGTCGTTTGGTGAGCTTTTTCTTCTTCTTTTTTCTTCTTCTATTTCTTTTTTCTCACCGTGGTGTGTTGGTGTTGAACAATGCACTCATCAAGGGGAGATTGCGAACACAAGGTTCATACTTGTGGTTCAGTTATGATGATGAGTGATTGATTCAACTACTAGCATCTCGGATGGGGTGCTACTGACGGTGGTGAAAGCCACGAGTTCCACATGTACCTTGGCTTGTGTTGTGCAGGTGTCGAGCATGGAGGCGGTGGTCGACGGCGAGGTGAAGGTCAAGTGATGGCGGGCCGCGCCGAATGGACCGGAGCGGTGAAAGGGCGGACGATCGAGACTTGGACCGAGGGACCCGGAATCGCCGGGCGGGATCGTGTTGTCGACACTTGGCCTTCGACAAGTGCAAGGACATGGGCGGTTTGTTGGTTTGGGCCTCAAAACCAACGGTGGAGGGTTTCGGTGGTTTGGGCCTCAAAACCACCCGGCGGGTTTTCGGGTTGAGCCTCAAAACCCCGGGCGGAGGTCCCGAGGCGGACGGACGGCACGTGGCGGCATCGGGAGTTCGCGTCGAGGCGGCTACCGGTGAAAGGCGCGGTGGCCGTCGGATCGAAGATTGCATCGAGTCGGTTCGAGTTGGACCGCAATGTCCCTAGGGCTAGGCGGTTTGCTCGAGTTGTATCGGGGGCAAAAACTGGAAAATGAAATAAGCCCGGTCGATAAGTAAGGTGGAGGGAGCCCCATCTTCCTCACCTCTCCCATTTGCATTTTTCTCATTTAGGGGTTTTCTTCCTCTAGTTGCTTGTGAGTGAGAGAGAGGTCCACTAATCCTTCATTAGTGTAATCGAACTCGTGTGAAGGGAATGGAGGTCCCGAATCCTCCATGTTTCCTCGTGGAGTCAGATCATTGAGTTGCTTGCATTGATTCGCGTTTTGTTCTTCATGTTCTTCGTTTTCCCCTCTTTTCCCTCTTCGCGTTCTTAGCGATTTTTCTCGGCTGTGATCCATCTCTTTGCGAACCACTTGTTTCTACTTGATCTTGGTCGTGGGTTGATCCTTTCCACCGAAGGATTTCATCCAATTCCTCACGAATCCACAGATCGGGTCGAATCGAGTTTTTCGGGGAAAACTTGCTCTTGAATCGGATTTCATTGATTTTTGGAGTTGTAGTGTGTTTGGGGCTGTGATCTTCATGGAGTAGCTTTAGAACTACCTTGTGAACCCCTCTGCAAAATTTCAGATCAATCGGAGTTGATTTGGTTGAGTTTTGGATTCGAAATCGAATTTTCCAGGTTTCTGCCCGTGCATACCGGACACGTCCGGTGTGAATACCGGACACGTCCGGTACACTTTACTTTGGAATTTTGGGCTGAAATTTTGTGGAGACCTTCCTCTGTGTGTCTAATTTCTAGGATTAAAATTTCAGGATTTTTGGACATCGTTTGATTGGGTTTTCGATTTTTCTCCCAAAGTCGCTCTGTGCAGGAAATACCAGACGTGTCCGGTGTAAATTCCGGACGTGTCCGGTGTAAATTCCGGACGTGTCCGGTATTCCAACCTTGAAGTTTTAATCTCATATTTTGTGGAAAGCTTCCTTAGGGTGTCTACTACCCCTGGTTAAAATTTCATAATTTTTGGACACCGTTTGGTTAGATTTTCTATTTTTCTCCCAAGATTGGTCTGTGCTGAAATTGAGGTCCGGTTCATACCGGACGCGTCCGGTATGAGGTCCGGTATGAAGATCTGAAAGCTGATTTGTTCGCTTCTTGATCGTTCGAGCTCGATTCGACTTCCACTTGTTGCGTTGGGTTTCTAGCATCACGTGCTTCGTATCCAAATACTCTTGTCATAAGTTGACTCGAGTATTTTTGGATTGACCACTCCTTCCTTCTCGATAGGATTTGAGTGCGTCCCTTTTGAAGTTTCGTCGAGTGCTTGTCTTCGATCTTTCTCGGTTGATCCGCTGTACCTCTTGGACATTTCCAAGGGTATCCACCTACCTGTTAGGTCGTGATCTTACCGCTCGCTTGTGGTTTTGCTTTTGGGGTTCGATTTTTGGGAGCGGTCAAAAGTTTCGAAAGAAATTTGAGGCTCCCATTCACCCCCCCTCTGGTCGCCGTTTTCGGTCCTTCACTACTTCCTTCTCCTCTCCTGTCCTCTCCTCTCCTCTCCTTTGTTTTGCCAATGATGATATTGTGAGTCCATGACATAGATTATGAGCTGATGATCAACACTTGTGAGGAACTTGGCATCATTCCCAGCCCCCCTATTGTATCTCCTCTATTTTTCTCGTGATGATGCCATGATGCTCGAGTGTATGATCAAATGATGATCGACATATTTTCGAGGCCTCCACTTTGCTACTAGATTCCTTTGTTTGTCTTTGATGAATCTAGCTGTAGGTGCAATGTTTGAACACTTTATCGACATTTTTTCTGTTCGATCAACATTGGGATTGATAGCTGTTGTTTATCCGAATAATCTGAGTTATATTCATTTGTTACAAACTGGGATTGGTGGCTGCTGTTTATATGAATAATCTGAGCTAGGCTTTATCTAATTCTTGCTCCTACTGCAATTTACTATACTGTCCTGTTTCTAAGGCTCCTACTCTCTTCTCTCCTCCTCTTTACTTATGTATTACCGCAGAATAAATCTTCATGATTCTCAGCTATAAGCCGTCAAGATGAAGCATCCTTTTTTTAAAAAAAACTAGCATCCTTTGCTTTTTGCTGCATTGTTATATATCATGCTCCTGATGTGTATTTTAAAAGATAATAGATGATACCTATCAGGACAGTAACAACTACAACTTATTTCAATTTACATGTAATGACGTGAATACACCAGTGATGCAAATAATTGTGTAGTAAAATACTATCTTCTGGCTTTAACTGTATCATTTTCTTGGGCATCCGAAATACTCAAATTAACGATGAAATTATGGTTCCGAAAACAGTAGAATTTTTTTTTAAAAAATAAAAATCCTCTTTGCCGAGTGCCCTCCCCAAGGCACTTCGGCAAAGAATTTTTTAAAAAAATAAAAATGCTTTTTTGCCGAGTGCCCTCCTCCGGGCACTCGGCAAAGAATTTTTCAAAAAAAATAAAAATGCTCTTTTGCCGAGTGCCCCTGCGCAAGGCACTCGGCAAAGAAATTTTCAAAAAAAAAAATAAAAACCTCTTTGCCGAGTGCCCGGCCGTTCGGCACTCGGCAAAAAGAGGCGTCAAGGCAAACGGCCGAAAAACCGTTTGTCGAGTGTGGTCTTGGCTTTTTTCGGCAAAGCCTTTGCCGAGTGCCCGACATCCGGCACTCGTCAAAGAGGGCTTTGCCGACCCTTTCTTTGCCGAGTGCCCTTTGCCGAGTGCGGCACTCGGCAAAGCCTTTGCCGAGTGCAAATGTGGCTTTGCCGAGTGCTCCCAAAGACTCGGCAAAGAACCTGTTTCCTGTAGAGGCCCATTTCAAAGTGCCTTGCAAAAGATTTTTTTGTAGTAGTGAGGCCTTTACTATTTTCCATGAAGAGAAAATAAACTAGTTTGATCTCTTCTGGATCAACACCGACGACCATGCATGCATCTTTAGCTAACCATCTTCGGAAACGAGACGCATGTGCTTGCATTGTCTGTTCCCAAGTCCCAACAACTGCCATCGACAGATTTGCACACAATAAGCTATAGCTAGAGATGGAGGACAACCAAAGTCGGAGGAGGAATTTTTTTTAGGGGGGGCAGGGAGCGGTGGACTCCGTGTACTCCTGGACGAGGCTCAGCTGCTGGAGACCGTGAACCGCCTGCTCCGTCTCCTCACGAAGGCGCAGCACAGCAACGGAGCAACCACCAGGTGCGGACATGGATGAAGCAGGTGGTCGGCCTCGCCCGGGACTGCGAGGGCAACGTGGAGCTCTACATGAGATCCTCTAACTTCACCTCAGATGACTGCGCTGTGCAGTCACGACATCTGCACCGTCGGTTTAGAATCGTACGCTAGCTACGCTAAAATGTCATGGGCTGCACAAATGGCAAGGCCCATTGGCCCACAAAGCTCGTGCAGGTGCCGAGAGCTTCCATGGAAAAAGGCAGCCACTGTCTTCTGTACTTTCTTCACTTGGAGGCCGCATCGATTGGCTTCTGCTCCGTCGCCGTCCGGTCGTCGCGTCGCCGTCGCCGTCGAGAACTGCGCTGCGCCGTCGCCATCCAGCCGTTCCCGTCGCTGTCCTCGCCAAGAGCTGTGCCACGCCGTCCTCGCCGAGCGCCGCTCCGTTGCCGTCCTCGCCGAGCGGCTGCAGCCGTCATCGCCAAGCTGCCGTCATCACCAAGCAGCCGTCCTTGTCGAGCGCGTTGCCGTCGCTATTGCCCTCGCCGGCCTGCAGCGTTTCCATATCACCCATCTTCTGCGCGTCTCCGGCCATGCAGAGCTAGACCTCGGCAAGCTCCAGACATGGCTGTTGTTACAGGAGTTTTTTTTTTCCCCTTTCTAATTTCTATTGCTCGCTTGCCTGTAAATTGACATTTGTGCAAGAGCTAGCAAGATGGTATAACTTGTAATTGTATTCAAAGCAGCAAAAACATGCAAATTGTATAGCTTGCCATTGTGTTGCAAATTGTCCTGGAATTGAATAGAAGGTAATGCTGATTGTTGCAAGTTCAGAGATGAACAAAAGGCTCTCTTGTTCAGAGATGCAGTTCCCTGAATGCAAGTTCAGAGATGCACTTGACGCTCTATTGTTCAGAGATGCAATTCCCTGAGCTTGACACTTCAATGACAAATGTTTCATGAGGCTATTCTTCCAAAGCTACTCTTCAAAAGCTACTCTCCTGAATAATCTATATTTCAGGAAGCAACAAATTTGCAAAATGACATTCAGATTGCTCCAAATGTCCATGCTACTAGAAATCAGCAATAACATCATCTGTGATTGTCCCCTGCATGCAAAATAAAAAGTTCAGAAATTTATTTGAGAGAATGTATTAATGGCCATGTATGTTTTACAAAAATTGTGTATTAGTTTGAAATATTACCGTCAGTATCTCAGAGAATGTATTGATGGCCATGTATGGTTCAGACATTTTTTCCATGGGCAAAGATGAACTGGGATAAATATTTTGCCCTGCTACAGTGCTGTGTACGGCTGTTGTTTCCTATACTGCTGCTGCTGCTTTTCCCTTTTTCTTACCTCCCTGCTTTGCAGTTTTTTGTTCCTTCAAATAAAATAAAAATAAAACTGAACATGTCCTACTGAACACAGTGAAAGAGAATCAAATATATTTTGTGTTATCACATACCTTTGAATCATTTTCCTTTTTTTTTATCTCCCTTATTTGTAAATTTGCGTCTCTTTTCATGCCAAGCTTTTTGGCGTTTTGAGGTTTTAGTTTCCACCTCCTTTTTCTTTAGGCTTGCTGTGCTCAACAAATCAATTGGTGGTGAATCATTTGTGGGAATATTGATTGGATTCACTGCACTAGGAAACCCCGTGATTTCTTCTTCAACTTGCTTGCTGACCATGTCAAGTGCCTCATTTACTAATAGGACGCACCGTGGATGACTTGCTGCTCGGTGTGCCAAATTGAGGAATTTGCGAGTCATATTTTTGTAGGAAAGTGTAGCATCTAATTTTGGATCCTCTATTATGTTTCGGCCTTGGATGTCTTGTACTGTCCCACTGCGTGCTTCTCGAGTCCATCTCTTCAATATATATTGTTCTGGGATGGACTTGATATTCATCAAATCAAGAACTTTTAGAGCATGAGCACACAGTATTCCGATTCTAATGAACTGCCCACAGCTACATGTGCTTGTTTGATCTACAGGATCACCGATAACTCTGTACTCCTTCTCAAGGGTACAATTTTCATCGAGACTTCCAATTGCTACAAGATACTCATTTTTGCCTTCCAATGGTGTGGTGCATGCTGCCATAGACCTCTCATATTCACACTGGAAAGCTTCAAAAATAATTGGTGTGTATAGCTTGCTAGCTTGGATTAACATAGGTGTCCTCATCTTGAGTCTTGGTAATTTTTTTCTTGATTCAAATTCAGCATGTAATTCATTATTTCTTTTTATATTCCACAACCCTTTCAAAATGCTTAAGAAACCGAATGATATCAAAATCTGATTTGAAATGCCGCTTTAAGTCACTGTTTAGACTCTCACTCAATTGTGTACTCCTCATCCCTAATGTGTACACATTAGTCATATAACATTCAGTCCACTTTTTTTTTTACCTTATATATACTATCCAACCAAGATTGCTTGCTAGCCTTTGTCCTCAAGATGTTAAATGCCTCTTGAAATGTTGCTTCATCTTCATACTCATACATACATGCACTAAAATCTGCGAGAATACTTGGTTCTTCCTTGCTGTCTTCAGCCTTTCTTTTTGGAGGAGTAGATGATTCTTCATCATCAGCTTCAGCTAGATGCTTAACAGCATTCTGCATAATATGAAAAGTGCACAAACCATGCCAAGCTTCTAAAAAGACCTCCTTAACAGCCTTTCCCATTGCTGCATCTTGATCAGTATAGATTGTTTTTGGTTGTTTGCCATTATGTGCTTTTAGAAAGGTCTCAACAAATAGCCATTTGAATGACTCGAATGTCTCATCATACATGAGAACCGCACTAAAAACCACAGTTTCCCTAAAATGATTGAACCCAACAAATACTCCAAAAGGCCTACTCTCCTTGTATGTTCCAAAAGTAGTATCAAAACTCACAACATCACCAAAATATGCATAGTCGGTGAGCATTTTAGCATCAGTCCAAAAAATGTTAGCTATTTGTTCTTCCCGGTCCATTTGCAATGCATATTGGAATGATGGGTTCTCGGCAATTTTTTCTTGAAAATACATGAGCATGCTTCCAGCTTGGCCGTATGCCATCTCACGTTGACGCTTGGCCCTTAAATAGTTCTTATGGTCTCGAAGAGTGTAAGTAAGATTAAGTGAACCACCAACTTGGATGGAAGCCAACTCATGTGCAGCTTTGGGCCCAATTCTGCATCATCACCTGTCTCAATTTCAAAACCTTGTAGCTCGATATTTTTTTCTTTGAGAGACCAATAAATGTGAGGTTTGTGGCAACTGAAAGGGTGTGATTGTGTTCCAAAATCAGTTCAGTGACTTTATAATTTTCCTTCTCACGGTCTAGTATGAGACCTATGCGAACTTTACAATCAGTTCTTGTTTCAGCCCTTGGACACTTTATTAAATGATCCCTTCTATCTTTCAATCTGTGACCCTCATTTGCATAAACAAATCTACAGGACCTAACCTTTCCATCAGATTTTCTTTTGTTTGAGTACCTTTTTCTGACCTCAAAACCTTTTTGACCTCCATAGCTAAGCCAAAACATCCAAGCTTCCTCTGTACTACTGAATTCCATGCCAATTTGAGGTAAGAAACTAGAGGAAAATCCATCCCTACAGCAAACAAAATATTTTATTTGGTGGTCATATAATAAGCAACTAAAATATGTCTGACTACATGGGGAGAAAGAAACCAGCATGGGTTACACACCTCGTTGCTTCCATCTCATATATGCTGATTTGATTTTGTGATAAGCGCAAGTTGATGTTTCTTTAATTAAGTCCTACACAAGCTGACTTAGTAAAGGATGGCAAACAAATCAGAAGAATATTGATGCAAACTAAACAAACGTGAAGAGACAGAGATGCAGACGTGCTGACATTTTCCTGCGACCAACACAGGTACTAGCCAAACCAAACAAACATGAAGAGGCAGAGATACAGACCTGCTAACATATTCATGCCAACGAACACAGGCACCAGCCGATCGCCGCCCGATGCCTCACCCTCGCCACCTTGCAATCGCGGGAAAAAGCGGACGCCGATGTCTCACCCTCGCCGCCAGCTCGCAACCGCGGGAAAAAGCAGACGAATTCACGCCAAAAAAGAAAACGCCGGCGGCAAAAGAGGGGAGCGGCAGAGTTGGTTTTGGGCCGAGGCCCAGATAGCGGACGAGCGCAGCAGAAGGACCAACACCCAACACGCACAGACACATGATTCTAAACCGACGGCGTAGATGTCGTGACTGCACAGCGCAGTCATCTGAGGTGAAGTTAGAGGATCTCATTCCCGGTATGGGAGGCCTAGCTGACGAGCCACATGCGGGAAACTGCCTGCTGTGGAACCTGCGTCGGCTCCTTCAACTGCTGCAAAGCCTTCCGGCTCGGCACCGGATTGCCACCCGGATCCGGGAGCTCAAGGTTCGGGCGCAGGACGTGGGCGACAGGTGCAAGAGGTACGGCATCATCGTGCCAGCCGATGACAATATCTATGATAACGGCAAAAACCAGCAGTCTTCATGGATGTACATGTCTGCTGGCCGATGCGCTCTGCTTAATGCTGCTGAAATTCCACCTGATGCTAATGAGGTGGTAAGAAGAGGCGTCGAGTCTCTGAAGAAGCAGTTGTTCATGCAACCAGCAACAAAAGATAGTGTGCCGCTGCCGCTGCCACCAACACAAGTGAGGGTTTTCAGTATTTTAGGGAGGAGAGTATTGGCAGAAGAAGTTGCAAAGGTAGTGTACCAGCAGCATTCGTCTGTGGCTACCTTATTCGGTTGCAAGGCCAGGTCCAACCACTACTACGGAGGAGAAGACGTAGGAAAGGTACTTGCCAACATACTGGAACAAGTAGAAGTGGGAGGAGGTGCTCAACTTCAACCTGGCCAAGAAGACGAGGTAACAAAACAAGGAGCAGGGAGGACGTTCCATGAGGCTAGGTAGAAGTGACTCGTCAGTAAAATTCAGGGGCATCTTAGAGGCAAACGCTTCTTGATCGTACTAGTTCCTGTTATGGTTTCCATCAGTGTGGAAGCGCATACTAGATGCTCTGTTACAAGCTCCTGATGGGTGCCTTCCTGGTAGCGCCATAGTAATGACCACAGAAGACTATGACCTGGCCCTGTCATCTTCTCCCTACGCGATCATCAAGGCTAACTATTCAAGTTATGAGTCTGGTTCTACAACTATCAAGCGAAACAGCTGGGTGCAAAACACAGTTATCAAGACTTGTTCAGTGTGCGTCCGACACCTTTGCAACGAAGACATTCCTACATCTGCTCTATGTTAATCCAAACAGAACATCCGCTGAGGTGTACAATTATGAAGACGCTATTTCCGAGTGCAAACGGCTCAAGAGAAGCATTTCCAAGCAAGTGCTACTATGGTGCTACAATGAGTTACCTAGCAAAGTACAGAGCTGCTTGCTATACATCACTATTTTCCCAGAAGGCCACGTCACCAGGACTCCAAGTGATGAAATATGGAGTTCAACGGACGAAGCTGAGCATTACCTGGATGTGCTTTTCATTCGAGGGTTTCTTTCTCCTCTAGAAATCAGTGCTGCAGGCAACATGAAGAGATGTATCGTACATCGTCAAGTCCAGGAGTTTATCGCCAGGGTAGCTACGGATGTGAACTTTATGGACTCCAGCCTACCGCCACATCTAGTTCTCTATCTTTCCATTTGCAACAGGATAGGGTTACAGAAATCCCATTCAGATGGTGACAGCAAAGACATTATTGCAGCTTATCTCCCAGCTTTGTCTGCATCTCCTCAATGGCAGCTGTTAAAAGTGCTGGACCTAGAGGGTTGCAAAGGCTTGGATAAGAAGCATATGAAGAGCATCTGCAAGATACTGTTGCTCAAGTATTTGAACCTCAGGAACACTGATGTTACAAAACTACCCAAGAAAATCAAGGAGCTCCATTGTCTGGAGACTCTCGACATCCGGCAAACCAAGGTACAAATGCTTGCCAAGAGAGCTATTGTGCTGCCACTGCTGAAGCATTTCCTTGCTGGTCACATGGTCTTTGATAGTAATGGCACTGGACATCTGGAGAATCACTTTCAGCAGTGGAAGTGCCCCTCGGCATTCACAAGATGAATAACATGGAGATACTGTCCCATGTCAAGGTCACCAATAGTGACAGTGAGCTAACCCGCATCGCTCAGCTTCTGAAACTGAGGAAACTTGGTGTAGCTCTTCATGGCAAAAGCACTAAGTGACCTGTTCTGTCAAATTGAGAAATTGCATAGATGCCTCCGTCAATTATCAATCTGGATGCATCCACTGGCTGGTCCAGACAATCATGATGCAGGCATAGAAGATGCTTTAACCTCCCTCCCACAGTTCATCGAAAGGCTCAACATTAGTGGCATTTGTAATCGGATTCCTACCTTGGTTCAAGAGCACCATCAACTTACCAAGATAACATTGTGTGAAACTTACATTAAGGACGCTGATCTTCGGGTACTTGGCAGATTTCGTGGCCTGTGCTGCGTCAGGCTTCAGCATAACTCATACTCCGATAGTGAGCTCGCCTTCAAGGAAGATGAATTCCATGGCCTCGAATATCTGCTTGTTAAGTGCTGCAGCATCACTAAAGCTAGCTTTGTGAACGGGTCAACTCCTGAGCTAGAGAGGATGGGGTTTGTCTTTTGACAGAATGGATGGCCTTCGCCTTTCTGAAATCAATCACCTTTCGAAGCTGAAGGAGCTGGAGCTCAATGGTGAACGCATCCTACTTTCGACTTTGAAAAGAACCCTAACCATCAGGAAGTAAAGCATAGTAATTCAGACCTCTCAATGCCAAGACGGAACTGCAGCAGCATCAGTACTGTCTATTACTCTCGATGCCTTGTTAGAACATGTAATTCAGACCTCTCAATTCCCCTCAGTACTCTGCAAGCTTTATGCCTAGTTATTTCTTCAGCATAGCACATTAGAACCTCCATTCGTTCCCCATAATTTCAGAAACAGACTTATTGTGAAAAGGTGCTGTAGTTTTGTTACAGTAATGCTGGTTGATGAGTATCTCTGATGAGTAAAGACAAATGTGATGCAAAAAGGGGAAACAAAGAAGAAAAAGAAAAAAAAGGAGTACTCCATGTCGATTGGGTTGAGAAAAGGGAATACGTAGTACCTGCTCTGGGATTGTCTTGAGGGTTGGTTATGACTCATGAAAAGGGAGAAACTGCCTCGCTGCTCCTGTGCACTTCCACAAAATAAAGCAATGTAAAGAGGGAAAATGTAACGATCTACATCAGCAGGAAAGACGGAGGCAATCGGTTGAATTCCGCTTCACGCACAAGCAAATGATAGTAACGACGATGCTAGTGATTGCAGCATACCTGCCAAGTAGCACTGTAGCAGCCACTGCAGCGAGAACCGGCCATGCAAGCAGCCCCGCCACCGGCAGGCGTTGTCTGCTCCCTTTCTCCGGTGCGCCCTGCACTGGAATTGTCCAACCGATGCCTCAAGCCGCAGCCGCGGCTCGTCGTCCGAATGGCACTCGGCGTCTATGTATTTGGGCCCAAAGGTTCTTGGCTTCGGCCCATCTAGCTATCTACTGAATAATGGACCGGTCCAGCTTCTTTCACAAAAAAAAACTCCACGTACGTGTCAATGATGATTGTTGGACATTGACCCAAAAAAAAAAAAAAAAAAAAAAACTCAAATGTGTCGTCCACCATCTCGTTCAGAATTGCTAAGTGGATCTGGTTAGAGAGACGTTTATAGTTTATCTATAGTTTACTATTACGGAATTTCTATCCGTCAGTCGGCTGATTTTTCTTTCGGCTTCAGTCGTTTTTTTTTTTCTGTGTCATATTTTCTTTGTGGGCTGTCCTTTTGTATTTTGTGGGCTGTCTTTCTATATTGGGCTGGTTTCTCTTTCTATTTTTCTGGACACCAGACCTGCTCGAGGCCCTGGACACCAGACCTGCTCGAGGCCACGACGGGCCAGCCTAGTTGACGCTCTCTCCTCATGGACTCTTTTTCTGCAGTTTTTTTTGACACAAGGCCTGCTATGGAGAAGCACCAAACCATGATAAGTCAGCACACAACTGACCCTTTCTCTCCACTGATACGTACACAATTATGTTTTAATTTTAGTTTCAATTTTATATTCTTTCTTCTTTAGTTTTCATTTTCTATTTATTAGTTTTATTTTTTTCAATTTTAGTTTCATCTTTGTAATTTCCATTTCAGTTTTTTTTTTTTCCTTTTTCATTTTTGTGCTGTTTACTTTTCATTTTCTATTTGTTAGTTTTGTTTTTTATTTCAGTTTCATTTTTGTAATTTTCATTTCAGTTTTTTATTTTTTCTTTAGTTTTCATTTTCTATTTTTCATTGTCAGTTTTGAGTCATGTTTGATAGCTTTTGTAATATGTTGTATAATAACTTGTTCTTCTAATTGACAGCTTATGCATTGCTAGTTCTAGTATTTTTAGTTTCATTGTTCTTTTCCTTTTCTTCATTTACTCTTCTTTAGTTTTTCATCTTTTATTTTCCAATTTCATCTGTATTTTCATCTTTAAAAAATTTCTTAGCAACATGTCTTATTTAGTTTTTAGTTTCTATTTGTCAATTTCAGTTTAGTTTTAAGTTTGTCAATTTCAATTTCAGTCAGCTATTTTAGTGTTTCATTTTCCCTCTCGGTTCTAATGCCTCCATAAATCCTACATATTAACTGATTTCAATATTTCCTTATTTTAAATATTATTTCATTTTTTTTCAATGTTAATTTTAATTTAATTTTATGAGTTGAGTTTCATTATTTTATTTCTTTTAGGTTAGAATGCATTTTGTATAACAATTTATGCTCTAAATTGACACTTCATGCGATGTTTTTTTTCTAATAATTTGCCCTAAGGGTGTAACTTGTCTTATCTTCCACCATTACCCTTATGTTTTTAATAAATGTCCCTCTAATTGTTAACTAGTCATGTTTCCCAGCTCATATAGCGGGTCATATAATAACACTGCTCCTCTAGTTGTTAGTTTATGCAATGCTTATTCTAATAGTTTGTTTATATGTTGCAGCTTGTCTTATTAAGTGCCTCTATCCTCATTTTTAATTAATGGCTCTTGTTGGTAGCTAGTCCTGTTTTCCTAGCTTTTCATAGTGTGTTGTATAATAATATTCCCCTCTAATTGGCATTTATGTAATATTTGTTTAAATAATTTGCTTCTCCAAATTGTAGCTTGTCTTGTTTTGGTCCGCTATTCTATTTAGAGGTTATTACTTTTATATAAATACTATATAACAAGTTTATTAGATTGTCATGGTAATAATCGATGTGCATATCATGTAACAACTTTAATATATTTTTTTAGTAACAACGTTAGTATTACATAGTAGCAAGGTTTTTTTTATAAATCTCCTACACATAAATTGCTTGCAAAATAAAATATCTTGGAACATATGCAAATGAGATGTAGTTTTATGCATCTCGTTACGTGGAGCACACCGGTTTAAACAAAATTGAAAATACATTTTGCTCGTTTGTCTTATCGGTAGGACTTATTAGCCGTTTAAAAGCGAGTACTCTTCTCTCACACCAAATCGATTCGACTTGTCTTATCGGTCGGCTTGTAGCACCAGCTGAACACGCCCGGTAATTAAAAAGTTATAGCAGTTTAAAGAAAACATTTTATTTTTTAATTGCGTCAGCTTTTGCATGCAGGTGTTGCAGGCTTTGGTTGCGTGAAAGAAAAGTTATAGCCGGCAGATAAATCTCTTTATATCCAGCTTGCTTGCCTCAGCTAGTCCAAATCCGATCGAGCAAGTGGTTGGTTGGATCACACGGAGGGGCCCTCGCATGCTTTCCCATGGCGCAACAGGTCTGTATGTTTTTTCCTCCTACGTATCCTATTTCTGGCTAGAAAAAAAAAACGACTGAAGAAGAAAACAGAAATCACTCAAATGTAGACGTGTCCTGTTTTCATTGGTTCACTAAAAATCGACTGATGGAGAAATATAAATCAGTCGAATGCCATGTAGTCACTTCCCCACACTGAGTTTATCTATATTTTACTATTATTAAAGAGCCAACGTTTTATCTCTGTTTTTTTTACCCAGCTCTCCTTAACTAACAGACCGTACAGAGTGCATCAACTAGACCACAGCCACGCCAAGCTGAAGGTCCGCAACCACAAATAAGTTGCACTGCGGGTGGAGATAGGGATTGCAGAGGACCGAACGAGTACTGACGCTGTCGCTAGTACTGGCGATTGAAGAAGGCTCGACACCTGCTACTCAACTCAACATGCCATTGTATCACATTCCATCACATGCTGATACAGGTAAGTAGTAGCAGATTACAACAACTTACTATTGTATGTTAATATCATTATCAAGTTGATAGCAGCAACCGGTGTGAGCTGCTATAGCACCGTTTAGCTTCGCTGTAGCCAGGTATTTAGAACAATACTATCAACCCACAAGATCAATCAATTGCATATAACGCTAGCCTATTAGCGAGCCATTTGACCATTTGTTTTACCATTTTCATGGGAAATCTTAACAACGACACGGTTCAGTCAGTCCCAGAGCACAGGGCACCTTCTGCCAGATGCGACCAGAAAGACACCCAAGCACATTGCTGTTCTAGTTTAATAGTACATAACATTATAAGAATGTCGATCGCAGGTAATAATACCTTTGGCAGTCATCACACAACTTAAAGACTAGACATAATAAATCAAGTCATACACAAGAACTGGCACACACATTAAGATACAAGGTTTCAGTCCAGAGACCTAAAACCAAACACACGGCAGACATGCACACTAGTGACGGGAAAACAGACCAATACCTGTGAAGCAATGCAAACTCTGTGATGCATGAGGCTGAACGGGGATGGCCAGGGCTTCCCCATCAACTGCATCACCTTTATTCAAGGAAATTAAACGAGAAATACCCAAGTAAGCTTTGAGTTGGCGGAGTGTAATGGGTACTCATGAAGCTGATGAGGATGAGGCTGATGCCGCAGCTCTGTCGTCTTGCTGCTGGACATGTGGATTATGCTTGAATATTAGTAATTTCCTATGACTTACTATTTCTTCTCTCACTTGATCAGGGTTGCAGTCACCGTTGAGCACAAACTCCCTCAGCATAGGTAGGTGCCTGAGTCCAGAAAGGCATGCAATTGTGGGAAAAGACCAAATGATCCTCTCGAGCTTCGGAGCTGACCCAGTTGCAAAGCCAATGTTGGTGACGTCAGAGGTTCCGACGAGAAGAAAATTGAGTGTCTGGAATTCTTTTTCTTGTAAGCAGAGCGCACTCTCAGTGTATGCTTTATTCTGAAGCCTGAGGACACGCAGGCCACAAAGCTTGCCAAGGATGCGCAGACCATCACAAGCTGATGCAGCTCTTGAATCATGTGAGGAAGTCCACTATTGAGGCCACTGACGTTTAGGCTTGTGATGAAATTTGGAGCGGTCAAAGCATCATGTTTTTCACCAACAGCCTGTTGACGGATCCGGACTGACAAGGAACGAAGACATTTATGCAGTTTGTCAATTTGGCGAAACAGATCACTCAGCTTGGCCCTGGTTCCACAAAGAGCTACTCCTAGTTTCCTCAGTTTCCAAAGCTCAGCAATGTTTTGCTTGGTTGCGTCGAGCCGTTGCCCATGTCTTTGGGGACCAAGTCGTGCTTGTTTTAAATGACCCCATTTGGCTTCTCTTTGGCTTTTGGTTGTTTGATGAGCTTTCTTCTTTTCTTCTTCTTCTATATTCTTTTTCTCAGCCGTAGTGTGTTGGTGTTGAACAATGCACTCATCAAGGGGGAGATTGCGAACACAAGGTTTCTACTTGTGGTTTAGTTGTGATGATGAGTGATTGATTCAACTACTAGCATCACGGATGGGGTGCTACTGACAGTGGTGAAAGCCACGAGTTCCACATGTGCCTTGACTTGTGTTGTGCAGGTGTCGAGCATGGAGGCGGTGGCCGGCCGGCGAGGTGAAGGTCAAGTGATGGCGGGCCGCGCCCGAATGGACCGAGAGTGGTGAAAGGGCGGGACGATCGAGACTTGGACCGAGGGACCCGAAATCGCCGGGGCGGGATCGCGTTGCTGGCACTTGGCCCCGACAAGTGCAAGGACATGGGCCGGTTTGTTGGTTTGGGCCTCAAAACCAACGGAGGCGGGTTTCGGTGGTTTGGGCCTCAAAACCACCCGACGGGTTTCTGGGTGTCGCCACAAAACCCTGGCGGAGGTCCCGAGGCGGACGGACAGCACGTGGCAGCATCGGGGAGTTCGCGTCGAGGCGAAGCTACCGGTGAGAAGGCGCGGTGGCCGTCGGATGCACAACAAGAAATCCGGACGACTTTGCCCCTTGTGGGCGTGTATCTAGTTCTAGCTGCTAGGGTCATTTTAGTCTTTTGCCATGAACCTATATATATTGGATGTGGCTGTTTGGGAGCCTGGGCTTGCCATCCTAATCTACTTTCTACAGGCTAGCCAAGTGCTTAAGGGAAAAAGAGAGAGGAGCAGAGAGGATTGAGCACCTCGTGTTCTGATTTCTTCATCTTTAGTGGGAGGATGAAGGGAGGTGGCTGGACCTAGTTTGTATAGATGAATTCATGGTTGATTAACTGAGTTTGCTTGAGAAATCTGAGTTCATCTTGGTCTCCCTCCCGTTTCTCCTTTTTCTGTTATTTTCGAGTTCTTAGCTATGATCTGATTTTCCTAGAGTTTGGATTGATCCCAGGCAGTGATTTGTTGGGAATGGACTCGTAGCTTGTTGAATTTGAGCCGTGCAAAATTTGGGGTCGAGTTGTTTTGATTTAAGTCGTTTTTTTAATCGATTCTCTGATCGTCCTTTTTCTGTTCTTGAGTTCGTTCAAGGTGTCGGCTTTCTTGTTGAACTGGAGGCAACCGGTGCAGATGGATTGAGCTGTGCAGACCCTGCTCTAGCCTCTGCAGCCGCGTCAGGAGCTGCTTCCTCCGGCGTTCAACGTCTTGGATATCAGGGAACTGGAGGTGACCGGAGCTGCAGTCTCTGACCAGTGTGTCTGCTTGTCTTCGTTCATTTCTGCTCTGTGTGGGATGGCGTTTGCAGGTATGTTCAGCAGCTCGTTCTTACTCTGAATTTGTATTAGCCTGGTGCTCTTGGTTGCTCTGTCCGATTCCCAGCACCTCAACCTTGTATGCACCTTGGTTCGTCGGTAGCAGCATCGTGCCTGTACTTCCGTATTTTTTCTGAACAGGATTTAGAGATTGGTGAGTAGCTCACAAGTGCAGTAGCTCGTGCTTGCATTGAAGCATCAATTTTGATTGGTCCATTGTTCAGTTCTTGCATCCGTAAATTACTTCAAGCAATCATTGGATAATCATTGAGATATTAAATTGTTTCCTTGCTTGGAGTAGTAATCACGGTTGAGAATTTTGGTCAGTTCTTGTGTGCGGTTCAGGTAGCTTTCTTTGAGCAGCAGCAGCACCATGTCATCTTACTGGTTACGTCTTGTTGCTTGAATATTCCCGGTGCAGCACCTGGAATTTCTAGCTAGTTGCTCTCGCTAGCTATTCTACGTCCGAGTGAAATTCGATTTGCGTTCCGTCAATTCTGTGGTGTCCCGCAGTGTTCCTAGGGAACATCCACCCACTCATTTGGGTCGTGGACATCACCGTGTTTTGTTTGCGATTTTGGCGGTGAATTTGGGACAGCGGCCTAAATATTTTCGCAAGAAAATTTACGGCTCTCATTCACCCCCCCTCTGGTCGCCACTTTCGGTCCTTCAATTGGTATCAGAGCCGGTTAAGGATCATTCCACCCTAACCGGTTCGTGATCCGCTAGAAGGCAACATGGAGCTTGGTTCGGGCAAGCCGCCATTTTTCGATGGATCGAATTACCCTTCTTTGAAGAGATACGCATGTCGGGCGTATATCCGAGTCTTGGGTCACGAGTTTGGGAAATTTGCGAGGATCCGAATTATGTTGTTCTTCCCGCTTCGTGTTGGTCAAGAGCAAATAAAGCAACACGATGCCAATAGCAAAGCTCGCAATGCTCTCTTTTTCGAGTCTCTCTCCTTCGAGTTTGAGCGAGTTTCTCACTATACTACCGCTCGAGAGAGATGGGTGAAGCTTTGAGCTATCACGAGGGGACTCCCAAGTTAAGACCGGACTCTTTGAAACATACAAGCGGGGAGTATGAGAACTTTACTCGGTTGGATGGTGAGACCATCGATTCGATGTTTTCTCGGTTTTGGTCGATTGTGAACAAGATGCGAGCAAACGGGGCTCGGCTACCCTATGATGATCATGAGAGGGCTCTCAAGTTACTACACGCCCTGGATCGGAGGGTTTGGGATTGAAGTTTCGGGCCTTGGTTGAGTCACCCAACTATGCCACTCTCACGGTGGACGAGCTATTCAGCAAGCTCAAGTCGAGTGAGATCGACAACTGCACCCATGCCAAGATCCGCAACCCCCCGCGCTCCGACTATGGCGCGGTGTCGGGTAAAGGTGTCTCTAGTTCTTACGCTAACCCCTCCTCTGCGATGTTTGCCTTGTCTTCCTTGATTACGGTGACAGGAGCAGTTGGGACGTGCTCGAGAGGCGATGAGCGGGCTCTCGTCATCGATCGGTTCTCGCGGTTCCACAACAACCGTTTGAACCGCCCGGACGGGTGGACCGAAGGATGGATGCTACGGATGCGGCGACCCGATCACCGCCGCCAACCGCCCCAAAGCGGAACAAGCGGTCTTTCGGCAAGTCCACCTCCGACAAGCACAAGGAGAAGCGTGAGTACACCTCCGGCAAGCACAAGTCGAAGGGAGCCTTTGACAAGGAAGTGATGAAGCGCAAGTTCGTGAAGAAGTTCAAAGCAAGAGAGCGCGCCTTCCTCGCCTCCCTCAGCGACCTCGACTCCGACGACGAGCATGCTTCCTCTTCTTCGAGCGACGACGAGTCCGAGAAGAAGGTCGAGGACAAGCTGAACGGACTCTGCTTCCTCGCCGATTCCACGCACGGAGGCTTCTGCACCATGGCACTTGGTGATGAGGTCGAGGGCGGCAAGGACGATGCTCCCGGCGACGACGACGACACATCTAAGGTATCACCTTCCGTCGATGCTCTTGTCGCTGAGGTTGATGACTTAACTGCTACTTTGCTTCGTCAAGATAAATTGCTTAAGCGTGCTGCTAGTGATAGAAAAGAGTATAAGGCTAAGCTAGAAGATGCGCTTAAGGAGCTTGAGCTAGTTAAGAACACTTCCATAGTGTCTGACGAGCCAGACTGTGAGTTTTGTAGCGTTTACATGTCTGATCTTGCTAGTCCGGTCCAAGTATCTTTGAGTTAGTTGATGAGTTTGATAGCGTCCGTGCTTCACCTGTCTTGTTGGGTGCGTGCAAGTCTTGCTCGGACTTGCAATCTGAGTTGGCAGAGAAGAATGCCAAGCTTGCCTTGTTTGAGAAGGCCAATTCAGATAGCACTAGTGTGGCTAAGTGTGTTCTTTATGAGGGTTTGGAGCTGGAGATTGCCAATTGTCGGCATGACAAGGTGCGTATCGAGGAAGAAAACATATACCTTCGGACCATCTTGAGCTGGGTGTCTTGCAGTGAGCCGCAACTTAGCATGATGGTCAACCAATTCAGGAGGGGAATTGGTGGACCGGGATTAGGCTTTGCTTTAGGTGGGAAGGGTGATGATCTTTATGGCAAAGTTGGTGAGTTTAGTGGTGTGCCTCCGAGTGAAAAACCTTTCACTACTCCCAAGCTACTCAAAATCACTCCACCTAAGCCACTTGTGCCTCCCACCAAAGATGGAGTGTTTGAAGAACCTCCAAGAGCTCCACCCCAGAAACAAGTGTGGATTCCAGAACCGAACCATCTAAGGAACCCACTTGACACACTCCCTTCCATCTCTGAGGAACCCCTTCCCAAAGCCAAGCCACCTCCAAGAGTGAACCATACCCACAAGAAAGTGAGCCAAACACCTAAGAGAGAGGTGTACCACTGTGAGTATTGCCATAGAGATGGTCACTTGGTTGAGTTTTGCTTTAGGAGGAAGAGAGATGAGAGGCGTGAGTATGAGTTGAACAACCGGAACATGTACCGTCCTCCCCATGGTGTACATGTACCGCCTGTTCAGAGGCGCACTTTGCTAGGCCTAGAGGTGCAATGCCTCAAGGTGCTAGGCCTCAGGCTGCGAGACCACGTGGTGGTCGTGCACGGCGAGGTTCGGGTCGTGGTCAATATGACTATGAACCTCGTGGCGGTGCTTTTGTGTCTCACAGTTCTAGCAGACCACGTTTTCCTTCTCGTGGTGATCGCTCCTCTCAAATGGGACATGGCATGTTTGGTGTTTTTCCTAACACTTTTTCAGGGCAAATGATGCATCACTTGTATCCTTCTCAGTTTACTAACCCTAGTGGTGTGCCATTTGCTCATCCTATGTCTTTCTATTGATGTAGGATGGAGGTTTGGAGAACATATGGCTCATTGATTCCGGATGTTCGCGCCACATAACCGGAAGTTCAAAATGGTTCTCCAGCCTTGACCCCGTGCAACACAAGGAGTACATCACATTCGGGGATAATAGCAAAGGTAAAGTGGTCTCTCGTGGAACCATTCGGGTTAACGAGAGCTTTGTTCTCAAGGATGTTGCTTTGGTCTCGAACTTGCATTTCAATTTGCTCTCTGTTTCGCAACTCCTTGAGGATGGCTTTGAAGTGCGCTTTAAACATGGTTTTTCTCGAGTTCTTGGCTCTCAGGGAGATCTTATTTGTCGGATCGTTCCATTTGGCCGTGTCTTTCGAGCTGATTTTTCTCACTCTTTTGCCTCTTCCCGTTGTTTGGTGGCCAGATACTCTTCTGAGCTTTGGAAGTGGCATAGGAGACTTGGTCATTTGAGCTTTGACCTTCTTGCTAGGTTGAGTTCACTTGGCTTAATCCAAGGATTGCCCAAATTGAAATTTGAGAAGGATCTTGTTTGCCACCCTTGTTGTCATGGGAAGATGGTAGCCGCTTCTCACCCACCTGTGAATCAAATCATGACCAAGGAACCCGGTGAGCTACTTCACATGGACACAGTTGGTCCAGCTCGGGTTCGGTCAGAAGGTGGGAAGTGGTATGTGCTAGTGATTGTGGATGACTTTTCGAGATACTCTTGGGTGTTTTTCATGGAGAGTAAGGATGAGGCTTTTTCACATGCTCGAGATTTGATTCTTCGGTTGAGAAATGAGTTCCCTAAGAATGCCATGAGAGCTATTCGTAGTGACAATGGCACAGAATTTAAAAACACTCATTTTGAAACTTTTTGCATGTCTTTGGGTCTTGAGCATCAGTTTTCCTCACCTTATGTTCCGCAACAGAATGGCATTGTTGAGCGCAAGAATCGGACCCTTGTTGAGATGGCTGGGGACGATGCTCGATGAGCATAGGACTCCTAGGAGGTTTTGGGCGAAGCAATCAACACCGCTTGTCATGTTTCCAATCCCATCTTTCTCCGTGCTTTTACGAAGAAAACTTCATATGAGTTGCGATTTGGGAGGCTACCCAAGGTGAGTCATTTCAGGGTGTTTGGGTGTAAGTGCTTCATCTTGAAACAAGGTAATTTGGATAAGTTTGAGTCCAGATCCTCCGACGGTATCTTTCTTGGTTATGCTTTGCATTCTAGAGCTTATCGAGTACTTAACCTTGAAACTAACCGTGTTGTGGAGACCTGTGAGGTCACATTCGATGAAACTATGCCTTGTACAACCCCTGTCTTTGAGCGTGCAGGTGATGAAGAGCTTGGTGAAAGCATTTTTGTGGAGGAGGAGCAGGACGATGCCGATTGGGGTGATCCCGAGCCGACTCCACCGGCTGCCCCTATCGAGCCTGCGACGACTACTTCAGCTCACGGTCCAGACCCCTCTACTTCCACTTCTTGGGGACCGTTCGAGTAGCTTTTCAAACTGCGCCGGGCGGCTGTACCGAGGGGGCACCACCGCCGTTGTTGGGGGGAGGCGACTTCTTCCAGAGAGGCTCCACGACACATTCAGCGTCGTCACCCCGCTCAGACGATGATCGGCGATATTGACCAGCGAGTCACGCGGTCCAGGTCATATCACATCTCTCACTTCGCTCATTCTGCATTTGTTGCTTCTTTTGAGCCCCGAGATGTTGGACATGCTTTTTATCGATCCTCGATTGGGTTAATGCCATGCATGAGGAGTTAGAGAACTTTGATAGGAATCAAGTCTGGGTCTTAGTTCCTCCACCTCCAGAGTGTCATCCCATAGGTACAAAGTGGGTGTTTAAGAACAAGCAGAGTAAAAATGGGGTGGTTGTTAGGAATAAGGCTAGACTTGTTGCTCAGGGATACTGCCAGAAAGAGGGGATAGACTTTGAGGAAACCTTCGCTCCTGTAGCTCGCTTAGAGGCTATCCGCATTCTGTTAGCGTTTGCTGCTGCTAAGGGCTTTAAGTTGTTTCAGATGGATGTCAAGAGTGCTTTTCTGAATGGGTACATAGAGGAGGAAGTGTATGTTAGGCAACCCCCAGGCTTTGAAAACCCCAAGTACCCTAACCATGTCTTCAAGTTACACAAAGCTTTGTATGGTCTTAAGCAAGCCCCTAGAGCGTGGTATGGTAGGCTAAAAACCTTTTTGCTTAAGAAGGGGTTTAGGATGGGATCAGTAGATAAGACTTTGTTTCTCCTCAAGCAAGGTAGTGACCTTCTCTTGGTTCAGATTTACGTGGATGATATTATCTTTGGTGGCTCTTCTCACGCTTTGAATGCCAAGTTTGCAGAGTTTATGAGCAGGGAGTTTGAGATGAGCTTGATGAGCGAGTTGACTTTCTTCCTCGGCCTTCAAATCAAGCAAACGCGGGATGGGACGTTCGTGCATCAAGGCAAGTACACAAAGGATGTCCTGAAGAAGTTTGACATGGGCGAGGCCAAGCCTCATTCGACGCCCATGGCAACGACGACGGCGATGGATGCTGATGAGGACGGCGAGCCCGTGGACCAGAAGGAGTACCGGAGTATGATTGGGTCATTGCTGTACCTGACGGCGACAAGACCGGACATCCAATTCGCGGTGTGCCTCTGCGCACGCTTCCAGGCGTCGCCGCGCACCTCTCATCGTCAGGCGGTGAAACGCATCATGAGGTACCTCCGCTTCACTCCTGAGTTTGGGCTTTGGTACTCTGCTTCTTCCTCGCTCTCTCTTTGCGGTTATTCGGATGCTGATTTTGCTGGCTGCCGCTTAGATAGGAAGTCCACATTGGGGACTTGTCGGGTTTTTGGGTTCATCTCTTGTGTCTTGGTCATCCCATAAGCGGTCTAGCGTTGCACAATCCACCACGTGTTTGAGTATGTGCCGCTGCCGCTTGTTGTTCCTAGTCGCTTTTGGATGATAGCCACCCTACGTGATTTTGGTCTTGAGTTCTCTAGAGTGCCTTTATTGTGTGATAGTACTAGTGCCATCAGTGTTGCTAAGAACCCAGTACTTCACTCCAAGACCAAACACATAGATGTCCGCTTTCACTTTCTCCGTCATCATCAAGAGAAAGGCGACATTGAGTTGCATCACGTAGCCACCCGGGGATCAGCTTGCGAGATCTTCTCACTAAGCCCCTCGATCAAGCGACTTTTGCTCGCTTGCGAGGTGAACTGGGTGTGTGTTTCCCTTTTTAGAGGAGGAAAGCACTTTGTTTGTTGTACACTAGTTTTGGTTCTTTTGTAGTCTAGGTTTTGATTTGTCTTTGTATGATAGTGCATTTGCATTGTATTTTGTGATATACTTGCATTTTGAGCTTCATGTATATAACACTTGGAATGAATCTATGCTCTTGTTAGTATGCCATGTGAGTGCTTTGTGGTGCTTGTCTGCTTAGACTCTCATTGATCATCTGCTACATGTTATGAGTTGAGCATGATTTTCTAATGTGAACTCACTTAAACTTGCTGAAATTAAAAATATTCACCGCCTGAGATGGTAATTAGCATGTGTAGGATGTTGAGATCGCTTTATGCTATATTGTGCATGCTTGGTTACTATGTCTCATACTTTGAGTCCCACACTTGCTTAGATACTTTACTTGTGCTAAAATCTGAAATCTAAGTAAGTTAAATAAAAAGATCAAGATGGGTCCGTATTGTCCCACATCAAGGTATCGAGACTGCTTCCAATTGCATATTTGGATGAACTTGAGCCTTGTAGTGGATGACCGAAACCATTGCCTTGAGCTCCCGATTGTCTTTTTGACATAGGCTCCGCTTGGTTGAAAAGTTAGGCTTGACAAAGACGGATAACCTCTCGCACACACATGCTTGACCAATACTTGTAATTTGTCGCCAACTCGAAAATCTGATAAAATTGACAAGTTTGAGGTCTTTGACATGATGTGTGATCATGGTTTGGGGTAGTTCACCTTGCTTACACATGACTAGCACTAGGTTGATTTCCAGCTTGCATTTGCTAAGTGCTATCTTTTGTGGTGAACCCCTTTCTGAAGAACTTATAATTTACTCAAAACTGCTTACACTTCATATTTCGTATCATTTGATCGGTTTGAGCATATGCTAGGGCACTTGTCCGTTGATGCCATACTCACTTGTTTTTCTTGGCTAGAGCATCTTTTCACTTTGATTGCTATATACCTGAAGCTTCTGCATTTATGCATGTCATTGCATTTTAGGCTTGCTGTGTGCATTATTCAACAAGGGGGAGAAATTTGACACACACACATATGCCTGACATATCACATGCTTATGTCAAGGGGGTGCTTATGTCAAGGGGGATTCACTTGACATGTCTTGAAAGGTTGTCTTCTCAGAGGGAGAGACTAGTTCTCAAGGGTTGAAGGGGAGAAGATTGTGTGCACTCATGTATGTATTTGCTCAGGGGGAGTTGTTTTGCATTACTTCTTGCTAGATGTGTTGAGCTTTGCCTCTTTCTGGAGGATCTAACGTTTTTGAGTGCTTCTTGCTTGGCTAGCGGTGTTGAGCCCACTTTTCTACCTCTTCTTGAGTGCTAGCCATGTTTTGCTTGGTTGCGTCGAGCCGTTGCCCATGTCTTTGGGGACCAAGTTGTGCTTGTTTCAAATGACCCCATTTGGCTTCTCTTTGGCTTTTGGTTGTTTGATGAGCTTTCTTCTTTTCTTCTTCTTCTATTTTCTTTTTCTTAGCCGTGGTGTGTTGGTGTTGAACAATGCACTCATCAAGGGGGAGATTGCGAACACAAGGTTTATACTTGTGGTTCAGTTGTGATGATGAGTGATTGATTTAACTACTAGCATCTCGGATGGGGTGCTACTGACGGTGGTGAAAGCCACGAGCTCCACATGTGCCTTGACTTGTGTTGTGCAGGTGTCGAGCATGGAGGCGGTGGCCGACGGCGAGGTGAAGGTCAAGTGATGGCGGGCCGCGCCGAATGGACCGAGAGTGGTGAAAGGGCGGACGCATCGAGACTTGGACTGAGGGACCCGAAATCGCCGGGCGGGATCGCGTTGCTGGCACTTGGCTTCGACAAGTGCAAGGACATGGGCCAGTTTGTTGGTTTGGGCCTCAAAACCAACGGAGGCGGGTTTCGGTGGTTTGGGCCTTAAAACTACCCGACGGGTTTCTGGGTGTCGCCACAAAACCCTGGCGGAGGTCCCGAGGCGGACGGACAACACGTGGCAGCATCGGGAGTTCACGTCGAGGCGAAGCTACCGGTGAGAAGGCGCGGTGGCCGTCGGATGCACAACAAGAAATCCGGACGACTTTGCCCCTTGTGGGCGTGTATCTAGTTCTAGCTGCTAGGGTCATTTTAGTCTTTTGCCATGAACATATATATATTGGATGTGGCTGTTTGGGAGCCTGGGCTTGCCATCCTAATCTACTTTCTACAGGCTAGCCAAGTGCTTAAGGGAAAAAGAGAGAGGAGCAGAGAGGATTGAGCACCTCGTGTTCTGATTTCTTCATCTTTAGTGGGAGGATGAAGGGAGGTGGCTGGACCTAGTTTGTATAGATGAATTCATGGTTGATTAACTGAGTTTGCTTGAGAAATCTGAGTTCATCTTTGGTCCCTCCCGTTTCTCCTTTTTTTCTGTTATTTTCGAGTTCTTAGCTATGATCTGATTTTCCTAGAGTTTGGATTGATCCAGTGCAGTGATTTCTTGGGAATGGACTCGTAGCTTGTTGAATTTGAGCTGTGCAAAATTTGGGGTCGAGTTGTTTTGATTTAAGTCGTTTTTTTAATCGATTCTCTGATCGTCCTTTTTCTGTTCTTGAGTTCGTTCAAGGTGTCGGCTTTCTTGTTGAACTGGAGGCAACCGGTGCAGATGGATTGAGCTGTGCAGACCCTGCTCTAGCCTCTGCAGCCGCGTCAGGAGCTGCTTCCTCCGGCGTTCAACGTCTTGGATATCAGGGAACTGGAGGTGACCGGAGCTGCAGTCTCTGACCAGTGTGTCTGCTTGTCTTCGTTCATTTCTGCTCTGTGTGGGATGGCGTTTGCAGGTATGTTCAGCAGCTCGTTCTTACTCTGAATTTGTATTAGCCTGGTGCTCTTGGCTGCTCTGTCCGATTCCCAGCACCTCAACCTTGTATGCACCTTGGTTCGTCAGGTAGCAGCATCTGTGCCTGTACTTCTGTATTTTTCTGAACAGGATTTAGAGATTGGTGAGTAGCTCACAAGTGCAGTAGCTCGTGCTTGCATTGAAGCATCAATTTTGATTGGTCCATTGTTCAGTTCTTGCATCCGTAAATTACTTCAAGCAATCATTGGATAATCATTGAGATATTAAATTGTTTCCTTGCTTGGAGTAGTAATCACGGTTGAGAATTTTGGTCAGTTCTTGTGTGCGGTTCAGGTAGCTTTCTTTGAGCAGCAGCAGCACCATGTCATCTTACTGGTTACGTCTTGTTGCTTGAATATTCCAGTGCAGCACCTGGAATTTCTAGCTAGTTGCTCTCGCTAGCTATTCTACGTCCGAGTGAAATTCGATTTGCGTTCCGTCAATTCTGTGGTGTCCCGCAGTGTTCCTAGGGAACATCCACCCACTCATTTGGGTCGTGGACATCACCGTGTTTTGTTTGCGATTTTGGCGGTGAATTTGGGACAGCGGCCTAAATATTTTCGCAAGAAAATTTACGGCTCCCATTCACCCCCCCTCTGGTCGCCACTTTCGGTCCTTCACTCTGCTTCATTTGTTGAGCTACTCTGTATTTCATCATCAGTTGGAGTACTTGTGGTAGTAGCAGTGATCAAGGCCTCGGCAACCAATCTTCTAGCCAAGCTCGTAGTCCTGATGACGTGGCCTTCTGGGAAAATAGTGAGGTACAGCAAGCAGCTTCTGTACTTGCTAGGCAACTCCTTGTAGCACCACAGTAGCACTTGCTTGGAAATGCTTCTCTTGAGCCGTATGCACTCTGTAATAGCGTGTTCATAATTCTGATCCTCCTCTTTTGTCCTGTTTGGATTAACGTAGAGCAGATGCATGAACATCTTCAATGCAAAGGTGTCGGACATGAATGCGCTAATAGAGTCACGATGAGGGTATTCAGGCCAACGCCAACCCAGCTGTTTCAATTGATCGAAGTAGAAGTATTCTGCAGTATTATACTCTGGGTCGCTAGCGTTGATGATTTTGGAGGGAGAAGACGACAGGGCCAGGTCATAGTCCTCTGTTCTCATTATTATGGCGCTACCAGGAAGGCACCCATCAGCAGCTTGTAACAGAGCATCTAGTATGCGCTTCCATTCAATTAAGATCAAGAAGCGCTTGCCTTTAAGATGCCTCTGAATTTCACTGATGAGTCCCTTCTCCCTATCCTCGTCGCCCGTCGTCCCTGCTGATTGGTTTGTCGCCTCACCTTCTTCTTGGCCAGGTTCACCTCCTACTTGCTTTAGTATTTGGGCAAGTACCCTTCCTGCATCACCTCCGCCGTAGTAGGACCTGGCCTTGCAATCGAATATGGAAGGCACAGACGAATGCTTGTTGTACACTGTCCAAGCAACTTCACTCGCCAAGTAAGAACTGCCTACAATACTGAAAACCCTGACTTTTGGCGGCTCCACACCATCTTCATCTTGTGTTGCTGGTTCCGTGCACAGCATCTTGACCAGAGTATCGATCCCTCTTCTTACCACGTCCTCACGGGTGATTGGACGCTGACCACCATAAAGTAGAATAGAGCGTCGCCGAAGGTCTTCCTCCTCCCCAGCAGGCTCGACGTCGAAAACATCTATGTCGGTCGTGGCCGACGGAGGCACAGTGACTCCGTACCTCTGCCGCCTGTCACCAACGTCCCTTGCACGGACCTTGAGCTCTCGGATCCGTGTCGCGATGCGGTGGCGGACTGGTATCGTCCGCAGAAACCGCACGACACGGCGCAGATGTCCCAGAAGGCCGTCGTCACCAGGCCTGCTGCCGACGTAGTGGACGTAGAGCTCGACGTTGCCCTCGCAGTCCCGAGTGAGGCCAACCACCTGCTTCATCCACGCCCGGACCAGCTGGTCGCGGAACTGGGCCTCCGTGAGCTGCAGGATCAAGCTGTTCATGCACTCCATCTCGTCCTTGATGAACTCCACGTCGCCGCGGACGCGACCGAGCAGCTGCGCCTCCTCCACAAGGACGGCCGTGAGGCGGCCCAGGAACGAGTCCACGGCGCCCTGGGCATCCATCAATCGCTCCTCCTCCTCGTCGCACCTCTCTCTCTCTCTCTCTCTCTCTCTCTCTCTCTAATTTGTTTGTGAAATGCGGATCTGTCTGTGTGTGCGTGTGCGTACGCTATGGAGAAATATTATTGGAGATGAACTCTACTAATTGATCGATGTATAATGCGCGAGCAACGCTCAGCCTCTAGTAGCCTAGCCAAGTGTTGGTGCTAAGCTAGCAAGAGAGAAGAGCCTATATGACCCCAGTCGGAAGTTAGCGCTTCCGCGCTGGAACCAGTCTCTTGCGGACATGCCTACAAGGTAACAAAGCCACACTTTGCTGGACCACGAAGTTTGGTATAATTAACGCACAAGGTATTAGCAAGTGACGAATTTTCTGCTTTAAATTTCTCCGACTATACAAGGAAATAAAGACCGACCATTACTATTTTCCATGAACACGAAATAAACTAGTTATCTCTTGATCTGGATCAACACCGGCCACCTGAATCCACACAAGATTCTACTCCCTCTGTTTTTTTTTAAGAATCACATTTGATTTGTCCTCAGTCAAACGTATGTATATTTGACTATTGATTTTAAAAAATTATATTGATGTCATAAGATTTATATTTTTAGATTTATTATGAGAAATACTATCATAGTATATAATCATATATTATGAAACTATAAAGATTTTTAAAAATAGTAGGTCAAAGATTGCAATGTTTGACTTAGGACAAACCAAATCTGACACTTAAAAAAATAGAGGGACAACAGTGGCTATTATTATTGAAATATATCGGAAAAAAAATCTCAAAATCCAAAGTTATCATCATCCTGAGGCTGCTATAAAAGGAAAGAACAAATTAAAGAGAGGGACAATGCAAAGCTAATAAAATGGAATGTTTCAGTGGTAAAGAAAAGGCAAAAAGCAAAGATTACGCAGTTGAGCAAGCCAAGTGACATATGCTAGGTGACTCGCAAGCAAAGCAAAGCAAAAAGCTAGTTCTGGCAAAGTGCCAGCTAGTTGCACCTAATTAAATGCCTTTGCCTCAGCGATAATCCAAGCATCTATGCATGCCCTGTATGGTGGTTGACTTGCCCAAACTGGCCTCGTATTTCTTGCTCCAACCCATGGCGTCTTGTTGCTTGCTCTAGCCATTCACCAGCAGACACCATGGCCATGCAACGTGACTGCTGCCACATGCATGCTTTACATTGTTTGTTGCCAAAAACGTAACTTCTGCCACCGATCGATTTGCACACAATAAGCAATAATAGCCTATAGCTGAAGAGGGAGGACAACCAAAGGCGGCAGAGGAATGGCAGGGGAGCAGGGGGTGGGGGACTCGCTGTTGGGCCGGCTGACGTCCGTGCTCCTGGACAAATTGGAGAGGGCTCCTTTGGATCCACCAATCTACTTGGGGGATTAGAGGGTATTAGAGGGAAAATTAGTTCAAATACCCCTCAGTCCCCTCCAATTCCAAGGTGGAATAGGTGAATCCAAATTAGCCCTGAACGGCCTGCTCCGTCACCTCACGGAGGCGCAGCACTGCAACCACCACAAGTGAGGGTTTTCAGCCAATTTACTTGGGGGATTAGAGGGTATTAGAGGGAAAATTAGTTCAAATACCCCTCAGTCCCCTCCAATTTCAAGGTGGAATAGGTGAATCCAAATTAGCCCTGAACGGCCTGCTCCGTCACCTCACGGAGGCGCAGCACTGCAACCACCACAAGTGAGGGTTTTCAGTATTTTAGGGAGGAGAGTATTGGCAGAAGAAGTTGCAGAGGTAGTGTACCAGAAGCATTCGTCTATGCCTACCTTATTCGGTTGCAAGGCCAGGTCTAAATGGGCCTGTGGTCTAATAGTAGGATTGTCCAGTGGAACGCTACCCACCAGGGATCAAATCCTGGTACTCGCACCTTTCCTGGGATTTTTCTAGGATTTATCTGCGTTACGCTTTAAGTGGTAAGCGACGTTTCCGTCGACGACGAGGCGCAGTGGTGATTTCGGGAATCTCTAGATCTGCCGACTCAGTTCTTCGGAGGTGCTCATAGGGGTAGGGTTTGCGTGCGTGTGCTCATAGGAATAAGTGTGTCTACGTGTTGTGAGCGTCAGGAATCTCTAGATCTGCCGGTCCTTCGGTGGTGCTCATAGGGGTAGGGTTTGCGTGCGTGTCTTCATAGGGATGAGTGTGCATGCGTGTTGTGAGCGTCTACGTTGTACTGTGTAATTCTAAAAAAAAAACTACTTGCCAACATACTGGAACAAGTAGAAGTAGGAGGAGATGTTCAACTTCAACCTGGCCAAGAAGACGAGGTAACAAAACAAGGAGCAGGGAGGACGTTACATGAGGCTAGGGAGAAGCAACTCATCCGTAAAATTCAGGGGCATCTTAGAGGCAAGCGCTTCTTGATTGTGCTAGTTCCTGTTATGGTTTCCATCAGCGAATGGAAGCGCATACTAGATGCTCTGTTACAAGCTGCTGATGGGTGCCTTCCTGGTAGTGCCATAGTAATGACCACAGACGACTATGACCTGGCCCTGTCGTCTTCTCCCTACACGATCATCAAGGCTAAGTATCCAAGTTATGAGTCTGAGTTCTACAATTACCAAGCGAAACAGCTGGGTGCAAAATGCAGTTATCAAGACTTGTTCAGACAATGTGCGTCCGACACCTTTGCAATGAAGACATTGCTGCATCTGCTCTATGTTAATCCAAACAGAACATCCGCTGAGGTGTACAACTATGAACACGCTATTTCCGAGTGCAAACGGCTCAAGAGAAGCATTTCCAAGCAAGTGCTACTATGGTGCTACAATGAATTACCTAGCAAGTACAGGAGCTGCTTGCTATACCTCACCGTTTTCCCAGAAGGCCACGTCATCAGGAGTTCAACGGAAGAAGCTGAGCATTACCTGGACGTGCTTTTCATTCGAGGGTTTCTTTCTCCTCGGGAAATCAGTGCTGCAGTCAACATCGTCAAGTCCGGGAGTTTATCGCCAGGTTATAGTAGCTACGGATGTGAACTTTATGGACTCCAGCCTACCGCCACATCTGGTTCGCTATGTTTCCATTCACAACAGGATAGGGTTACAGAAATCCCATTCAGATGATGAGCAATGACATTGCAGCTTATCTCCCAGCTTTGTCTGCGTCTCCTCAATGGCAGCTCTTGAAAGTGCTGGACCTAGAGGGTTGCAAACGCTTGGATAAGAAGCATATGAAGAGCTTCTGCAAGATACTGTTGCTCAAGTATTTGAACCTCAGGAACACTGATGTTACAAAACTCAAGCAAATCAAGGAGCTCCATTGCCTAGACTCTTGACATCCGGCAAACCAAGGTACAAAAGCTTGCCAAGAAAGCTATTGTGCTGCCACTGCTGAAGCATTTCTTTGCTGGTCACAAGGTCTTCGATAGCAATGGCACTAGGACATCTGGAGAATCACTTTCAGCAGTGGAACTGCCCCTCGGCATTCACAAAATGAAAAACATGGAGATACTGTCACATGTCAAGGTCACCAACAGTGACTAGTGAGCTAACCGGCATCGGTTGGGCCGCATCGGTTAGCTTCTGAAGCTAAGGAAACTTGGTGTAGCCATTCATGGCAAAAGCCCTAAGTTAAGTGACCTATTCTGTCAAATTGATAAATTGCATAGATGCCTCCGTGCCTTATCAATCAGGATCGATCCGCTGGCTAGTCAAGACAATCATGATGCAGGCATAGAAGATGCTTTACCCTCCCTCCCACAGTTCATCGAAAGGCTCAACATTAGTGGCATCCGTAATGGGATTCCTACCTTGCATTGGTTCAAGAGCACCATCAACTTACCAAGATAACATTGAGTGAAACTTACATTAAGACACTGATCTTCGGGTACTTTGGCCGACTTCGTGGTCTGTGCTGTCTCAGGCTTCAGCATAACTCATACTCCGATAGTGAGCTCGCCTTCAAGGAAGATGAATTCAAACCTCGAATATCTGCTTGTTAAGTGCAGCAGCATCACTAAAGTTAGCTTTGTGAATGGATTAACTTCTAAGCAGAATGGACCGTGTTGTCTTTTGACAGAATGGGTGGCCTTCGCCTTTCTGAAATCAAAGCTGAAGGAGCTGGAGTTCAATGGTGAACGCATCCTGCTTTCGAATTTGAAAAGAACCCTAACCATCAGGAAGTAAAACATAGTAATTCAGACCTCTCAATGCCAAGACGGAACTGCAGCAACATCAGTACTGTCTGTTACTCTCCATGTCTGTAAGCTTTGCTCTGTTGTTTCTGGAATGGTTTTCTTCGAATAAGATGCAGCTGAAAGTGAAGACTGCTGGCCTTCTCCTATCAGCCTCATGCGTCACAGAGTTTGAATTATTCCTTAATGTGTTAGTTTGTTTACTTTTCTGCATGTATTTCGTCTTCTCTTGATTAATTCCCTGTGCTCTCTGGTTTCAGAATTTCCTTTTATGTGTGTGCAGAGTGTGAGCCGCCCTGGCTGCAATATAGTATTGTGTGTATAGAAATGAATTTGTGTGTAATAATCGCGGAATCTATTGTGTCTATTGGCATTGTTTGTTTGTTAAGTGTTGCTGAGTTTGTGAGCTACTACACAGTTTACTTACAAGTTATTACACTGTACATTTACACCGACTGATGACAGAAGGTGCTCTATGTTCACCATTTGCTGCAGACCAGATTTTTACTTTGCTATATTTGTTTACGTCTCCCCTCACTATTCTGCAAGCTTTAAGCCTAGTTATTTCTTCAGCATAGCACATTAGAGCCTCTATTTGTTCCCCATAATTTCAGAAACAGACTTACTGTGAAACACCTCCTGTAGTTTTGTTACAGTAATGCTGATTGCTGAATATGTTTGATGGGTGAAGACAAATGTGATGCAAAATGGGGGAAGAAAGAAGAAAAGGAAAAAGGGAGTACTCCATGTCGATTGGGTTGGGAAAAGGGAATACGTAATACCTGCTCTGGGATTGTCTTGAGGGTTGGTCATGATTCATGAAAAGGGGGAAACTGCCTTGCTGCTCCTGTGCACTGCGACAAAATCCAGTAATGTAAAATGGGAATATGTAACGACCTACATCAGCAGGAAAGACGGAGGCAATCGGTTGAATTCCGCTTCACGCACAAGCAAACGAAAGATGCTAGTGATTGCAGCATAGTTGCCAAGTAGCACACTAGCACTGTAGCATCCACTGCGGTGTGATGAACCGGCTATGGGAGCAGCCCCGCCGGCAGCGGCAGGCGTTGTCTGCTCCCTTTCTCCGGGCCGCCCCGCACTGGACTGGAATCGTCCAACCGATGCCTCAGGCTCGTCGTCCGCATGGCACTCGGCGTCGGTGTGTTTGGGCCCAAAGGTTGGTGGGCTTCGGCCCATCTGTCTACTGAATAATGGACCGTTCCAGCTTCTTTCACAAAAAAAAAAAGAAAAAAGAAAACTCCACGTGTCAATGGCGTGATTGTTGGCCATTGACCAAAAAAAAAAACTCAAAGTGTTGTCCACCAGCTCGTTCAGAATTGCTAAGTGGATCTAGTTAGACAATCGCTTACAGTTTATCTATACTTTACTATTATTAATTTAAAGAGCCAAAATTTTATCTCTAAACTTTTTTTTTTTGGCCCGGCTCTCCTTAACTAACAGACCACACTAGAGTTTATCTATACTTTACTACTATTAAAGAGCCAACATTTTATCTCTATTTTTTTGACCCAGCTCTCCTTAACTAACAGACCATACAGAGTGCATCAACTAGACTATAGCCACGGCAAGCAGAAGGTCCACAACCCACAAATAAGTTGACAATGGCAAATCACTCCGCAACCGAATAAAAAGGTCCCCAGCAGCTAGCGGTACACGGTGGAGTGGGCTCACCAAGGATAATGCACTGCTGGTGGAGATAGGGATTGCAGAGGACCGAACGAGTTGGTGCGGTTAGGACCGGCGGCGACTGACGCGGTCACTAGTAATGGCGACTGAAGAAGGCTCGACACCTGCTACTCAACTCAACATGCCGTTGTATTACATTCCATCACATGCTGATACAGGTTAGTAGTAGCAGACTACAACAACTTACTCTTGTATGTTAATATCATTATCAAGTTTATAGCAGCAACCAGTATGAGCTGCTATAGCACCGTTTAGCTTTGCTATAGCCAGGTATTTAGAACAAGGGTTAAGTCCACTTTAGGACCTCCAACTATCGCACAAGTCTAGAATTTAACCTTGAACTTCAAAACCGGATGACATTGGCCCTCCAACTCTTGAAAAAGTTCACTTTTCAACATTGTGCGGTTTTGCAGGCGGTTTTGGTGCATGAACAGTAACTTTTGGTATTTTTCTATAGTACTGATATTTGTTTATTTCATAACTAGCGATAGTTGGAGGTCCTAAAGTGATAGTTGGAGGTCCTAAAGTGGACTATCAACCCACAAGATCAATTGCATATAACGCAGCCAATTAGCAATCCATTTAACCATTTGTTTCACCATTTTCATGGGAAACCTTAACAACAACACGGTTCAGTCAGTCCCAGAGCGCAGTCCACCTTTTGCCAGATGCGACTAGAAAGACACCCAAGCACAATAACATTATAATAAGAATGTCGATCACAAGGAGTAATACCTTTGGCAGCATCACACAACTTAAAGAATAGACATAATAAATCAAGTCATACACACATACACAAGAACTGGCACACACATTAAGATACAAGGTTTCAGTCCAGAGACCTAAAACCAAACACACGGCAGACATGCACACTAATGACGGAAAAACAGACCAATACCTGTGAAGTAATGCAAACTCTGTGATGCATGAGGCTGAACAGGGATGGCCAGGGCTTCCCCATCAACTGCATCATCTTTATTCAAGGAAATTAAACGAGAAATACCCAAGTGAGCTTTGAGTTGGCGGAGTGTAGTGGGTACTCACGAAGCTGATGAGGATGAGGCTGATGCCGCAGCTCTGTCGTCTTGCCGCTGGACATGTGGATTATGCTTGAATACTAGTAACTTCGAACGACTTACTATTTCTTCTCTCACTTCTTCTCTTACTTGATCAGGGTTGCAGTCACCGTTGAGCACAAACTCCCTCAGCTCAGGAAGGTGGCTGAGTCCAGAAACGCATGCAGTTTTCGGAAAAGACCAAATGATCCTCTCGAGCTTCGGAGCTGCCCCATTTGCAAAGCTAATGTTGGTGACGTCAGAGGCTCCGACGAGAAGATAATTGAGTGTCTGGAATTCTCCTTCTTGTAAGGAGAGCGCACTTTCAGTGTATGCTTTATTCTGAAGCCTGAGGAAGCGCAGGCCACAAAGCTTGCCAATGATGCGCAGACCATCTTCCTTCAAGTATGTCTCTGTCAGGGTTAACTTGACAAGCTGATGCAGCTCTTGAATCATGTGAGGAAGTCCACTACTGAGGCCACTGACGTTTAGTCTTGTGATGAAATTTGGAGCGGTCAAAGCATCATGTTTTTCACCAACATCCTGTTGATGGATCCGGACTGACAAGGAACGAAGACATTTATGCAGTTTGTCAATTTGGCGAAACAGATCACTAAGCTTGGCCCTGGTTCCACAAAGAGCTACTCCTAGTTTCCTCAGTTTCAGAAGCTCAGCAATGCCAGTTAGCTCACTACTGCTGTTGGTAACTTGGACATGGGACAATATCTCCAAGTTCTTCATTCTGTGAATGCTGCCCGGGGGCATATGAACTGCTAAAAATGATTCTTCAGATTTCCTAGCATCATTGCTTACAGAGTTCTTGTCACCAGCAAGAAAATGTTTCAGAAGTGGAAGCACAATAGACTTTCTGGTGAAAACCCGTACCTTTGTCTGCCGGATATCCAGTGTCTCCAGGCATTGAAGCTCCTTGATTTGCTCGGGTAATTCTGCAACATCAGTATTCCTGAGGCTTAAATACTTGAGCAGCAGTATCTTGCAGATGCTCTTCAGATGCTTCTTCTTGAAGCCTTTGCAGTCCTCTAGGTCCAGAACTTTCAACAGTTGCCATTGAGGAGATGCAGCCAAAGCTGGGAGATAAGCTGCAATGCCTTTGCCGTCACCATGTGAATGTAATTTCTGTAACCCTATTCTGTTGTGAATGGAAAGGTAGCGAGCCAGATACGGTGGTAGGTTTGAGTCCGTAAAGTTCACATCTTTAGCTACCCTGGCGATGAACTCTCGGACTTGACGATGTACTGTGCAGCTCTTGATGTTGCCTGCAGGACCGATTTCAACAGGAGAAACAAACCCTCGAGTGAAGAGCACATCCAAGCAATGCTCTGCTTCATCCGTTGAGCTACTCTGTATTTCATCATCAGTTGGAGTGCTTGTGTTAGTAGAAGTTATCAGGCCCTCAGCAACCCATCTTCTAGCCAAGCTCCTAGTCCTGATGACCTGGCCTTCCGGAAAAACAGTGAGGTACAGCAAGCAGCTCCTGTACTTGCTAGGCAACTCATTGTAGCACCACAGTAGCATTTGCTTGGAAAAGCTTCTCTTGAGCCGTCTGCACTCGGAAATAGCCTTTCTATAATTCTGCAGTTCGTCTTCTGTCCTGTTTGGATTAACGTAGAGTAGATGCAAGAACGTCTTCATTGCAAAGGTGTCGAAGTTGCACAGTTCAAAGAAGTCACGACATGTGAATTGTGCAGAATAATGCAGACCCAGCTGTTTCGCTTGATTAATGTAGAACTCATGTACATCTCGATATTGATATTTTGGAGGCCTAGCGTTGATGATTTTGTATGCAGAAGACGACCGGGCCAGGTCATAGTCCTCTGTGTTCATTATTATGGCGCTACCAGGGAGGCACCCATCAGCAGCTTGTAACAAAGCATCTAGTAAGCGCTTCCACTCCACCTTATAAGGCTCTAATTGATACGTATCAAGCCCCCGAGCTTCAACTACAATCAAGAAGCGCTTACCTTTAAGATGCCCCTGAATTTTACTGATGAGTCGCTTCTCCCTATCCTCGTCGACAGTCGTCCCTGCTGCTTGGTTTGTTACCTCGTCTTCTTGGCCAGGTTGAAGTTGAACACCTCCTACTTTTTCCAGTATGTGGTCAAGTACCTTTCCTAATTCTGTGCCGTGGTAATGGTAGCACCAGGCCTTGCAACCGAATAAGGTGGCCACAGACGAACACGGATGATACACTCCCTCTGCAATTCTATTCCCCAATTTTTGCCCTAGAATACTGAAAACCCTCACTTGTGGCTGCGGCAAACCCTCATCTGTTGTTGCTGGTTCCATGGACAACCATTTCACCAGAGAAACGATGCCTCTTCTTACCACCTCATCATCGTCCGGTGATGCCGGTGGAGGCTCAGCAGCATCAAGTAGAACAACGCGTCTCCGACGATCGTTCTCCCCCTCTGAAAGATCGACATCTACATCATTCATGTCCACCCTAGTCGATGCCGGCACTGTGACTCCATACCTCTGTCGCCTATCGCCGACGTCCCGTGCACGGACCTTGAGCTCCTGGATCCGCGTCGCGATGCGGTGACGAACCGGTATGGTCCGCAGAAACCTCGAGATCCGGCGGAGGAATCCCAGAAGGCCATCGTCGTCACCAGGTCTGCTGCCGACGTAGTGGATGTAGAGCTCGACGTTGCCCTCGCAGTCCCGAGTGAGGCCAACCACCTGCTTCATCCATGCCCGGACCAGGTGGTCGCGGAACTGGGCCTCGGTAAGCTGCAGGATCAAGCTGTTCATGCACTCCATCTCCTCCTTGATGAACTCCACGTCGCCGCGGACGCGGCCAAGCAGCTGCGCCTCCTCGACGAGGATGTTGGTGAGGCGGCCGAGCAGCGAGTCGAGGGCGCCCTGGGCGTCCATCGATCGCTCCTCCTCCTCGCACCACTCTCTCTCTCCAATTTGTTTATGAGACTGTGGATCTGTCTGTGTGTGCGTGTGCGTGCGCTATGGAGAATTGGAGATGAACTCTACTAATTGATATGTAGTGCGCAAGCAACGCTCAGCCTCTAGTAGCCTAGTCAAGTGTTGGTGCTAAGCGAGCAAGAGTGAAGAGCCTATGACCACGGCCGGTCGGAAGCTAGTGCTGCCGCGCTGGAACCAATCAGTCTCTTGATGAGTCTAAAGGCAGGCAAGCAGAGGCAGGTGGTGTATCGCTATCGGAGGTCCAATCATTAAAGCAAAGCTTACTAATACAGGTAAGTAATAAAAATTAGTTATATGGTAGTTGCCTTTCTATTTATTTTAAAAAGGTTTTTTATTAATATTACTAGCAGCCATGCACGTGCGACACGCTCGTGTTTAAGGTTGTGACTAGTAAATATGCCGGTGCGTTGCCACGGATCAATTTTTTTCCCTACATATTTTGCCACGGTTGAATATTTTTTGTTCGTACGTAATTTTTGGTCACTATTTTTTTGTTTGATATGACTTAGCTTCGGCATGGTTTTTGAAGTTGTACAATAGTAAACATGTACTGTTGCAATTAATTGTATTTTTATTTTTTTCAGTACTTAATTCCATCTTTTTTTTTGCCATTGTTTTTGAAGTTGAACTCAGTACCCAGCTGTTTTCCGTGGTTTTTTATTTTGGTTTTGTCATATGCATAGTATATATATATATATATATATTTATATATTTTTTTTCGGAAGAATATATGTTGCTGTTAATTTTGGAGTATTGACTCTGTGCAGAATATATTCTCGCGGCCTCCTTTCGTTTCGCTTGAAGACCGGCCCGCAAGGGGTAAAGGGCTTAAGGCCCAGTGGCCCAGCATTCTATGTTCACCTCCGCATGGGGCCAGAGCCCTTGTTGTGTCTATGAGGCGGCTGTCTCCAACAGCATCTACGCAAAATGAATTCCCACCCATCCGTCGCGTACAGCTCCGTGACCCAAATTTCTCCTTTTCCAACAGCCGCACCCTTCCTCCCCATCGAGCGCCTAGCTCTGCTCTTTGGGGCTGCTCCTCTCCGCCCGAATCCACCGACGCCGCCGGAACACGGCGACTCCCCACCGCCGGCGGGCGGCTGATCCTCACCCGCGCCCGGCCGCGCCCCGCCCGTCCCCGCCGTGCCCCTCCGCCCATTGCTCCTCGCCCGAAGTGGCGTGCGGCCCCCCTCGTCCGTCGTGCGTGCTCCTTCCTCCCCAGATCCACATGGTCGCGGCGGCGCCTGCCGCGCGCCGTGGAGTTGTGCACCGCGGAGGAGTCCATCGCCAGCGGGGGAGGCCAAGGCGAATGCCGTCTCCGCCATCATCGTTTGCCGCGACGTGCCCCTGAGGGAGACCCTGCTCCCCCTCGCCGTGCTCCTCCGAGCGCCGAACAACACCCGCCCGCCACAGACGCGTCGTTTGCAGCTGTAGTTTTTGGAGGCTAGGAACGGCTGAGGAGCAGATCCATGGGACTAAGCAGAGCAGCATTGGCTAATGCAAGTGCAGAGCCAACAACATTTTGAAGGTGAGGTATTTTCCCGATTTATGTTTTGGTGTTTTGGTTTTTGGACTGTCCGAATGTGACTGTGCTAGTGATCTTTTCTTGATTTTGTGTCTTTTTTCTTCTTGTAGATTATTTCTTGTTTGTATTTTGCGAGATGTCAAAATCAATTAATGCAATTGTTATGACGCTGTTAATTTCTCTTTAACGCACTGAAGCCTCACCAGATATGTTTCCATTTTGTGCTCGTACTTTCTGTTTGGTTATCAGAATTTCCAAGATGAGATCTATAGAACAGGTGGGATTTTTAGTATATAGTCCATTGTTAAGCACTACACTGAAAATTGAAAACACATATTTTAGTGGGCAAAGATATTTGATTCAGCCGGGCTTCATGTGTGCCTTTTAAGATAGTGGATAGGCATCGACAAACACTTTGAGATTGCTTTTATTGTTCTTAGACATGTCCAGTGTTTTTTTCATTATATTAGATTTTTACGACCCTCTATCTACCACAAGTATTTGAGATGTTTTTCTTTCTGTTTTTTATTCTTACCATGTTTGGAGTTTTAGACTTTTGATTACTTTCAATTGATTTCCATTGTTAGGCCTTTGGCACCTTTAGAGGAAAGCTATATTATATGCCCAAAAAGATTCTTTGTTGTACCTAGAAAGTACTGAAGTTCTGTTCACCTTAATTTTGAATCCTTTTTCACTTTTCCCTATTTGTCTCCACCTTCTGTTCATAGTATATACTTGGCGGCGCTCCTCCTCCATTCAGTCACTCACTGCTAGCGCGGCAGCAATCATAGGCATGGCAGATCTGCAAGCCGTTGTTGTGGCCAGGTGGCTGCAGCTGTTGGCTGCTAGGCCGTCCGCGTGTAGATTTTGTTGTGGTTGTCTGGGAAGGGTCGACGAGTGGAGCCAGGTGACTGAGCAGAGCAGCTTTACCTAGTTCAAGTGCAGAGACAGCTACACGTCAATGGTGTGTTATTTTCCTGTTTAATGATTTGTCCATTTGGATTTATGAATGTCTGAATCTGACTATGTGCTAGTGATCATTAGTTGATATTGTGTACATTTTCTTTCTGCAGATTCACATTTGTTTTTATTTTTTAAAATGTAGAAGTTGCTAGTTCTTTGCTTCTGCTGTTTTATTGGTATTTTTAGGCTTTTATTTTGTTATTTTCCCTATAGTGTCTTCGCCACTGGAATATAATATTTTGTTTTTTTAAAAATAAATAGTAATGTGAATATATACTGTACATATTTTTAATACCACTGTTATAGATAGAATAAGATAGCTGGCAAACAGTAAATATCCATGTGCGCAAGATGGTTACATCGTTTAACTTTTTGCAAACAGTGCATCACTTATTTGGTTAGGACCTCTGTGTAGACAATATTCTTAGTGTATTTCTTGCTTGTACTGATATTGGACTTCCCTTTCTTCTTCTCCTTCTCCTCCTCCTCCTCCTCCTCATCCTCCTCTTCATCATGTCTTCCTGTTAGTACCTTTATGTTCTTTGTTGCTGTTGCTCTGGATAGCGCGACATAGAGTTGGCCATGTGAGAAAACCGGATCAGGTAGGTAGATTCCCACATTTGGAATGGTCTGGCCTTGCGACTTGTTTATTGTCATCGCGAAGCTTAGCCTGACAGGAAATTGTTTCCTCTTGAGCTGCAGGATCAAGCTGTTCATGCACTCCATCTCCTCCTTGATGAACTCCACGTCGCCGCGGACGCGGCCGAGCAGCTGCGCCTCGTCCACAAGGACGGCCGTGAGGCGCCCCAGGAACGAGCCCAGGGCGCCCTGGGCGTCCATCTCCGACGGTGGCTACTCTTCCTACGGTACGGTGGATCGGAGACGATTGATAATGCAGGCTGGTGGATGCAGGGTGGCTACGATTGATAATGAGAGGTGAAAAATAGTGGTGGCGCCCCGTTCGCTATGTCTCTCAGAAACACATGGAGATACTTGCTCCATCCCTATTTATTTATCGCCGTGGGATGCGTGCCACAAATTTGACTTGATTTATAGAAAATACGTACAATATTTATATCTCCAAATAATTTTGTTAAAAAACTAGATCCAAAGATCTTTCCAATGATATTAATTATGATACTAATCGATGATATTTATTATTTATTAAAATTACCGGTATTTGTGTGTCGGGAAGCGAAGCGACAAATAAAATAAAAAGGAAGGGAGGGAGTATATGCACTGCACCTCCGATCCGTTGGAGATATTTTGCAACTAGCTCTCCGTATCATTCATTGATTCAACACCATGTGACATACTGACATCTCATATTCATAGCAGATGTACCATGGACTCTGGCTCGGCAGTGAGTGGGGGCGGGCGAGACTTGACTCGACGCTGAGATTTGGACTACCGTGCCCGTCCTTCACGGCAGTCAGCTCCATTATTGCCTTCTGTTCTGTGAAAGCCTCTCACGCGGCCGGAGGCCTACGTCCGTGGCTTCGTTAAGACCTGCAAATGGCTACAAATCCAAACTGAACACGTACAAAGCTCAAGCAAGCACAGGACAGCAAACCCACTCCACTACTCTCTACTAATAGTACAAATCAAACCATCTTAAGCCATGCTTCCTTAATAGCATTCTAGAGATTTTAGACCATACTGTGGCTGCTTTCGGTTCTTACGGAATGGAGTCACGTAATCAATCTGGCCAGGAATGCTTCAGTATTTTGTACTGCCAATCGTCGCCAGGAATGACTCCAGGACTATTCTGGCCGGGAACGAGCCTAACCGAACGAGAGAGAGAACACAAAAACGCATGCCTCCTCACTTTATTTCTAATCTAGACTCTATTACCCACATAACTAATGGTGATTAGCTGATAAAATTGTCCTACCCTATAAATATGAGGGATCGAGGCAACCGACCTACACTACTACATAAATCTCTTCCGAGGCGGGCAAAATTGATTTTTCGAGGCGGTTATCACAACCGCCTCGGACCAAACGTCAGGGTTAATAGGAGCTTTTCCGAGGCGGTTGGATGCCCGCCTCGGTTAATCGAATTAAAAAAGCAAAAAAGAAAAGAAAACCCGTGGATAAGCCCAGCGAGCCCATACATGGGCCCGTTATCAGGCCCATCAACGCGTAGCCGCCGCCGCTGCTTGCCGGTTCGACGCGTTGTCACAGCCACCGCCACAACTTGCCAGATCGATGCGGTGTCGCAGCCGCTCGCCGGATCCGGGCACCCGACACTGGATGCAGGCACTAGGTCACCGGATCCAGGCACCCACTCACCGGAGAGGAAGGGGAACTTCGGATCCGCTGCAGAGCCCTCGCTGCCGGATCCGCCTCCGTTGGAGCTGCACTGCCACCCGCCACCCGCTACCTTATTTGGAGAAGGGCTGGGCCGAGCGCCGCCACCACCATGATGAGGTAGCGCCGCCACCACCGTCATGGCTCCTGAACCCGTGCCACCGGATCCGAGGATGCCGAGGGGGCCGCGCCGACCGCATCGTGAGAGGGGAGGGAGCGGTGCTACAATGCTTGTGGGGGGGCCCCTCGCGCCCACAGCCGCACCGCCACCACCACCGCCCCTTACGCCGGCGACCGTGGAGAAAGAAAGGCGAGGGAGAGGGAATGAGAGAGAGAGAGAGAGAGAGTGGGTTGCGGCCTTGGAGAGGAGAGGGAGGGGCGCCGGGAGGGGAGAAGGGCGCCGAGAGGGGAGTTGCGTCGAGGAGAGAGACTGAGGGAGAGGAGGCGTCGGGTTTCGGTTGGGAGAGGAGAGGGACTGAGGGAGAGGAGTTGGATTGGGAGAGAGTGACGGCTAGTGAGGGAGGGAGCTTAGTGAGGGAGAGCTAGGGTTTCGGCTTATATAGTGTGAAGACTTATCGGGCCGAGTGGGCTTTCTACTGGACTAGGCCATATTAACCAAAACGGGCCCTATAAAAGGTCCGCCTCTGAAAATAGGGGGTATTTTTGAGACAGGCCTCTTATAAAGCCCGCCTCGGTTAATAGATTTTAGAAGACGGTTATATTTTAACCGCATCTGTAAATCTATTAACTGAGGCGGTTAAATGTGATCGCGCCGGTTAATAAAAATGCCTGAGGCATTAACCGAGGCGGTTAAAATTGCTGCCCGCCTCCGAGGGTCTTTTGCAAAGGTCGCGGTTAAGTTTTTTTAAGTAGTGTTAAGGTATATATATCCAAACAATAAAATACAAAACAAAATCTGCTTATGCAACACTAAATCCTGCTGTCTTCCAACCTCAGTATCTTGATGCTTTGTGCGTCTCTGGAAAATTCTACAGCATCCCTAGTGTGTTCTCCTAATGTCTTCCCGGAAGGCATTCGTAGCATTTCGCCATTTCCTAACGAAACTAGCTTGTAATGGAAAACGGCTTGCATGGTCGGGTTTTCCCAGGGTTCACCGAAAGTCACCGCATTTCACAGAGCATTTGAGTTTTTTTTTTCTTCTTCTTTTTTTTTTAGGCCAGCACATCGTCAGCAATTTGTAACTACTAGTTCACCAAACTCATGCTCTCGCACATGTTAGAATCTTATGAGGCACTACTTATATTAAATATCTTTTCTCTTCATTAATGTTCTAAAATAATAGCTATAATAGATACTCTACAGTCTATATTCAAATGTGATAATCTATCACATATCGATTTATATGTTTTTTCTATCCGTATCTATATGTTTTTTAATAGCGCCTCTATGTATCTCCAATATACATTTAGTTGAAACATTTGCTTAAACTATAATAGTTTTAGCTACAGTCTATATTATGACGACATGGACCTAAATTTTGATTCTTTTACCCAAATTTTATGATTATTTTTCTTAGATACATCTTTTCTTTCATTGTTGATTATAGTGTACTGATTTGATGGCAAAATGTTTTGGATTCTTGTAAAAATTTTAGGATCTAGCTTTTCTATTTCTATCAGTTTCGTGAGATAATTCCTACGATTAATCTTTTTTACCACCATATGTGTTTAGTTTAAACGCAAACAAACTTAAAGTGTATAAACCCTTATTTCATCCCTTTATGTGATATCATGAAATCTATAATTTAACCTTTAGCTTTTGATCTAGTTGTTGTAATATTTTTTTTTACATGTAGTAGTTTTAACTTCTTGTATCATTTATCCAAAATTTTCATGTTTTATTTTATTAAAAGAGTATTCTAGGTACTTGGCTACCCTAGACAATGTCATAAATAGTTAGTTCTGCATGCACCATGGCATTCAAGCGTCGAATTTGTTGTATCGTATCTGTATTTTTTATTAAATAAATAATTCTTAAAATTAAGTTACTAATATTCATAGGATTTAATGTTCCAATCAAAATGTTTAAACTTATTTCAAGACAACAACTTACAAATTTTATTGTCATGAGGGTTAATATAACTTAAAATGAACTGTAAGTGTCATTACCATGTGGTTTGTTAGGGATATATTTCCACGCTTGATAAGATCATAAAAATATAAATTTGTACTAACATAAGTTTTAACTTGTGGATATTGAATTGTTGTGCTTGATAGCTTATATTAGCATTAACATGTAGATTTGAGAGATTTTTGTTAATTTTTTATAACGGTTGAGGTGGATAATTTAGGTATAAATTATGTATGTATATGTCACTTTACATTATCCTTCATAATGCCATGTATGGGTAATTTGAATGCAAAAATAGGGGTCAAAGCATTTTATTTCATAATGATAGAGATGAATCATTTATAAAAAAAAATATTAATTTCTCCATTCTAATTTATAAGACATTTGACTTTTTTGACACTAAGTTTGACCACTGCCTTATTCAAAAAATTTCATAAAACATCACTTCTTTCGTCGTGGCTTGCTTTATCAATAAAAGTTCTTCAAGAATGGTTTAAATTTGACTATGTTTCTATATTTTTTTTAAATAAGATAAGTGGTCAAACTTGGGGTAAGAAAAGTCAAATGTCTTATAATTTGGGATGGAGAAAGCATGATATTAGTTTAATTATCTTTTATAATTGTCACGGTTTGAATATTCTTTAATTTTGCCCAACTTTTAATATGGCTGCATCCAAACACATATTGTTTATTCTTCAATTTTTTTCTTAGTCACATTTTAATTAACTTGGCTACGAAGCAAACATAATTTTGTTGTCTATATTTTATAGTAGACCCAACTTTAGCATGACCAAATTTTGCACGCATTTTTCGGTCACCACCAAACATTCGCTTGATTTATGTCTTAAGCCACGTACAACATGAGGATGTGGAAGGCCTTGAAGGCGGTTTTCTCCATTTCTCTGTGCCGTAGTAGAACTCATTGCATGGCTTTTGTTCAGCATCGTTGCTCAACGAGGCGTCGGACGCTTGGGCAAACAAAAAACACACGGAAAGGCTGGCTGTTCAAGTTGAGCTTAGAGATGGGATTTCCTATTTTTCTCTCTCTCCTCAGAAGCGTGATGGCCAACACATTGCAATTTCACTGCCAATAATTGGAACAAAGACAGCGCGGCCCATTGTATTAATTAGTAGCGAGACGGGCCGAAGCCCAACGACGACCTTTCGGCCCAAACGGACTGCGACCACGTGAGCTGATCACTGTTGCCGCCGAGTTCCATGACTGCCGTGGCTGTCAGAAAGGGGGCCTCTGCCAGAAAGGGGGCGGGCAAGCTGCACCGGGGCATGGCCGTGCCGCCGTGGCTGCTCCCGTCCGCAGCGCGCCGCTGTGGCTGGCTGGCTGCTCCATATTTCACTTTCGTCAATCCAGGCACGAAGAAACCGCTTCTTTGGCGTTGGGAGGAAACGAACTATTTCTACAGGAGGGGCCCGCGACATTGACTTCCACCGTGCTCGCTGCCGCTCGTCGGGCCACCCTCGCACATGCTGCGCTCGCCGCGCCGCCGTGACCCACGCAGTGCTCGCTGCACCGTCTTCGCCCCAGGACGCGTCACTATGTAATAAATTAAGATCACAGACGCGCGTTCAGTAGAATTACAGACACATTCAGGCGCGTCAGCAATAACGGGTCTGTAATAAGGAATACTTACAGACGCGCAATATGGAGTCTGTAATATGTTATTCTGTTTTGAACCTTTTGTCAACACGGGTCTGTGCTACGTCAACACGGGTCTGTGGTAAGGCTTAATACAGACATTCTGAAAGGAGGCGAGTCTGTAATAAATATGTTAGACAGACGTATCTTTATTGCGTGTCTGAATTAATTGATTAAGATAGACGCCCGCTGTTTTCTTTACGCGCGTCTGTAGTAAATTAGGATCACACAGACGCCAGTAAGGCTCGTCTGTAGTTTTATATGCCTACGTCTGTAGCATAGAACATATATACATATATATATATCCATATATTGACCAAAAAAAACTATATAAACTGAGGAGACAAATGATAGAAATAATTATATATAAATATATCAATATACCAAAAAAGGTATGCTAGCTTATTTTGTTCCCAAAAAACATCGATTTGCAATTATATATATGTGTCCAAATTAACAAAAAACACACAAAAATACCCTACAAGTACCCACATGCATAGTACAATTAAAAGTGCTTCATGAGTTCATATATAACTCGGGATCCACATGTGTACACATACTGGATCCACATGTACACATACTCAATTATTTCCACAATAAAACTCGCCTCCCTTTTCGATGATTTGCGACACAATGAACATGGCAATCTTCTCTCTAATGACCTCCAAGTTGATTGGAGTGCTGAGCACTTCAAATTCCTGGGCAGATGCGATAAAAGCATTAATTCATTTCACACATAGACATTATTGCTTGCAGAAATGGTATCTCAAGTAATTAAATATATACATATAAAGCAAGCTCAGTAATTTCACACATAAGATTGTAATTAGTACTTAGTAGCATATATCTGCGGTTCAACCTGCACCAGCATATGTGCAGTCAGTCATCATGCATGCATGCAGTCAGTCAGCTATACACACACGGCTAGCCTTAATTAATTTCCAACATGCATGCATGCGGTCACATATGGGCTTTTGTGCAGCGTTTCCCTAGTGGATATATGGCTTTTTTTTACATAGTGAAGTTAGCTTCATCATGTTCTTTGTTTTAGATTTTCTATTACGGTCTTGCTTTAACTTTTTATTTAACTCTGGTCAATCCATTCACTTGCCACGTTATTACAGGAGCTAATCTTGTGAGAAAGCATGAACCCGTAGTGTTGTCATGAGTGTCACTGCCGGGTTGAGTATCACTGCCGGGTTGAAGCATTAACATGCAGTGGTGTCATGATTGTCACTAATAGTTAATGCTTCAACCCTGTAGTGACACTCATGACACCTTTTGCCAAATCAGCACACTCGACAATGAATTGTTAAGTGCCACTACCGCCTGTATATGTCACCGACAGTTATTATTATAGCATATAGAGAATTATCGTTGCCATTACATTTCACAAAAGATAAGATATATGAATTAATTGTAACTACAAAACTTAATCGGTAGAGATGACGTTATTACAAACCAAAGTCTCAATCTTATGCTCCTATTACAAATAAGTGGAACACACTACTATTGGTAACCAAATCACAAATTATGTATCCAATGGCTGCAAGTTCCAACTTCACGCAACGGTAATTCCTAGGACATCCTTAGGCCTAACTCATCTTTCACCAATGTTAATGTGAATAGTGAAATCCCTCTCCAGTTTGGACCTTGGATGTCACATGATTGATTTTTTGAGCTCCAACAAACTATAGTGCATCTTGAGGTTATCTAATCGACTCAATTATGTATAGTAAACTATAGAAGTGTGTTAGGATGTAAAAAAATCTACGTTACATTAAGTGTAGGATATCATTACTTACTGTGGTCACACGTGGAGTGCTGGTCGCAAAATTGGCCCAAATGGCACAGTCACGGGGACAAATCAAAGTGCCACTAGTGGAGGTGGGGCACCCCACATGTCTAATCATGTACACACAAGTTTCACATATGTTATATTGTAGGTACATATAGATATCTACAATAGACATAATTAGGAAATTTTGCATATTGACATGAATAAGGACTAGGACAATTCAATGTCACATCATATCATATCCATATGTCCAAGAAACCCTTATTTAGGCAATATATATATATATATATATATATATATATATATATATATATATATATATATATATATATATATATCAATGTATCCCAAAAAAATATATGCACGATAGAGTAAATACAATTCAGTGTAAGTTGAGGGTGTTTTTAGGTTAGGTGGCTCATTGTAAGTTGAAGGAGATTAAGGATGTGGGTTACGGCTAAGGACGGCACATGACGGATGGGGCCACAACAGGCTTAAGAGGTTTGTCTGCATAGGAATTTAAAGATGTGAAAATTAAATGAATAAATTTATCTTAAAAAAATACATTCATAAAAATATACATATATCACTTTTTAAAAACTATATAAAATAAAAAGTCAAAGTTACCGGAGACTGTCCCACTAACCAAAACAACTTCTTATAGAAACCTAGAGGTAGTAAAAAAAAAAAAAGACAATGTTCGTCAACCACACATGAACTAAAATTGATCCTCAAAATTGATATCTAAATTATCCACATATCTCACTAACAAAGATACACTAGTACAAAAAAAAAAAAAATTATACTGGCGGTTGTATAGGTATTTACACCGGCGTTTTTTTAACGTGCTAGTGGCAGAGGCCAGTGAAAATCAGCTTTTCTACTTGTTGTGTTTTGAAAACCGCTAGTACAAATCAGATTTGTACTTGTGGTTCTCTTAAGAAATACTACCTCCGTCTCAAAAAAAGCATGTAAATCTCGTTTTTTTCGAGAAGTCAAAAGTTCTTAATTTTGACTAAATATAGTTTGAAAAGTATCAGTGTTTATAATGTGTAATAATTGTTGTTAGATTAATCATGAAATATATTTTCATAACAAATTTTATTGGGCATCTAATTGCAGATAACATTTCCTATAAACCCAGTCAAAGTTAATTTTTGACTTCTCAAAAAGCGAGATTTACATGCTTTTTGAGACGGAGGGAGTAACCAATAGAAATAGTTGTCCGAATTTACATTTTTTGCTCTAAAGAATAGAAAAAATAGCAAAAATTATTTTCTAAACCAGGGAGCGCCCCACCCACAAGTTGCAAGTCGCGCGATCTTTCGTAGAATCAAGACGCTACTGGCCGGTGGGATTCAAACCCACCACCTTACCCTCGCACATAGCCCCTCTACTACTCCACCCATCATTCACTTTATATATATATATATATATATATATATATATATATATAAAGATACTTTGTTCCTGGTGAAAATCCCTGTAGATCCGTCCTCCACTCAAAACACTATTCATCTACAGTCCACGCCCTTCATCCGTCCGATCCTCCCCCCCGGCCCCGATGTCCGCCACGTCCCTCCTCCACGTGCCCACACGCCGACAAAAAAAAAAAGAGAGAGAAAAAGAGAAGGACGCCGTCTCCCTCCCCTCCCTCCTGGACCCTTCGGCCTTCTTCCAGCCGAGAAAAAGAAGACGCCGCTCCTCGGCACCTCCCGTGGCCCCTGCCGCCGCGCCTCCGCCCTCCTTTTTCCATGCCGACGCCGCCCTCCGGAACCTCCCTTCCCCATGCTCCTTCTCCCGCCCCGCCCGGCGCCAAGACCGCTTTCGGCCAGTCCCTGCGCCGCCGCGACACGCCATCCGTCCCCCAACTCCCCATCGCTGCGTGTTCGGATCTGCGAAGCGCACAGCCTCGCGATGGATGCTCGCCTCCCGCGCTGCCCGCTTTGACGGGGCGCCACAGCGGCGCCGGGCGACCCCGGCGTGGCGCCACGACGCGGCCTCCCCGCCATGGCAGCCTTGGAAAGCAGCGTGCACCAGGCAAAAGCACACGGCGTACGATGGACTACCCGAGGTGATGGCTTCTTCTTCTTCTTTCCCAAATTGAAGAAGCGTTCTCCTACCCGTATTCAAGTTTGAGGACTATTGAATGCCAATGCTGAGATTTCGCTTTTCCCGTCGGGATACGACCTTGCACGGACGAAGAGGACTTTCCTTGCTTCGCCCGCCGGGGCTTTTGGGGCGGCCGCGGCCCAACCCTCGGCCGGCGACGAACTCAGTTGCCGCCGCCTGGCGGCGGCGACGCGGCCTCGCGTGATCAACCGCGACAAGGGGGAAAATCCCCATCGGCCGCGCCGCCGGTCGTCGTCGGATGCTCCCCCGCCTTGCGCCTACTACACCACGGCTCAACGGCGGCCAGGCACTATGGCTCAGCGCCGCCGCAATCAGGTTGCTTTCGCATGGCCCCCGCCCAGCCCCCTGCAGGCCTCCACGTGTGGCCATTCCCTCGAGCTCACCATGTTCAACAAAATGCTAAAGGTATTTGCGCCCTTGGTGTTCGATGCTATGCCTCTATGGTCGTACCTCACTTTGTATACAGTTGGCTTTCGTTTGCTTTGTATTTCAATTAGGGTACAAATTCTGATGCAATTGATGACTATTCCAGTTTAGCAACCGACGCAGTGACTGCAATATAGAAATTAGTACAAAAATAATAATAGTTCCCGTCCATTCAGATCTTCATGTCTAAGAACTAACAGCACACGACAATGGATTTCCTAGCTTTTCTGCCCTACTCCTGTTTATTATATCTATTTAAAATACAGTACTTATATATTGTAAATATGATTTCAGACCACATCAGCAGGTTGCTCTCTATAACCAAAGAAGATCTGAAGCAGGCCGACTTTGAGTTGGGGCTCTTCAAAAAAATATTTGTAAGTGCCTCATGTTATTCAGTATCCAATTACTGCAATTTTCATTTCAACAAAAAAAATCAAAATTGATCTTAAATGTATGCAGCAAAGGAACATGATTGATGTTTCCATTTCCTGGTATGCCGGAAAACATGTCGTCAGGAAACAATTCTTACATTATATTGGTGTCAATTATCTGAATTTCAGGTTATATTCAATCCATCTTATTTAAGCACGCCAAAATTTATAGTCCCTCTCTATCTCCAATTTAGTTTGCACATTTCCTTCATTAGTTTTGATATGATTCCTCTATCTTTCAAGTACATTGCTGCTGTCACAAGCTAAGATTCCTTTTCTGAGAAGCTAAAATTCCCTTCGTTCTACTGAACATCATGTAGGCCTGCCATACACTGGGACACTGATAAGAGGAAGGTGATACTACTGCTGGATACAATTATGTTTTCGGCAGTGCATGCGGACTCAAATTGGTCCACCCCAATATGAGATTACCTGAATGGATTGATGTGCTCAGTTACTTACTCAATTCCTGCCTACTATTTCTTTGACACACTAGAATAGTCAGCAATATCTTTGTTCTAATCCATTAAACGAGTCAGCAGCTATGAATCATAGTATTTGTTATTCCCCTCAAACATTAAACAAGCATAGTTGCATATTGTCTTCCTGACCAGCTGTTCTATGATATTTTCACCAGGGCCTCACAATCTATTTGGTTCTACAGGACTACTAGGAATACCTCATCCTACAAGATGGCAGGTAACTATTTTTTCGTGTGCCTTGCCAATGTTCTCAATTTCCAAACATGGAGATGTTATGAAACCTGGAAACATGTCGTCATAGATCTACCCCACAGAAGTTTGGTTAACTAAAAGCGTAAGTAATATAGATTTCCGGTGTCGAAATGGAGCTGCACTCCTGTATTATACGCCATCATCATAGTAAAGGCTGCATAGGTTTTGTGCCCTCTAAATACAACTCCATTGCCTCCTTGATCCATGCACCTGCACCGCTCTTTTATTATCAAATAATAATCACCATCACATCACCACCCCACAAACCTATTACCTACAATACTATTTGGTACCCTCCTTCACTTTTACATCAGGTTCTAAACCTGTTTTCAGATATGTACGCACGGATCAATTGCTTCGAGTGGGAACTACAACACATTTCTGGTTTTTTCCCACCACATATGCAGGCTTAGTACTATCACCAACTGTCCATCGCACCACAAATTCTTATTACTTTTGCAGTCCTGTTCCCCATGCACAAAGTATGGCACTATTTGTAAACTTTTTATATACTGTTTGATGAGATGTTTCTTTTCGTCACTAAGTGCTCCATAATTTAAACTCTTCTATGACATGGCCAAATGTTATGTTCGCATCGTAATTGACTCATGCATATCGTATACATTGTCATCAGCTTCCTGCCTGCCTTGCTGGGTTACCTGCTAGTGTGTGTGTATATATATGTCGGGGACCAAATTAAGGGCCCTCCTAACAATTAGGCCCAAGAGACGCAAAACTAGGCCACACAAGAACAAAACACGGCCTGCCAAGGCCCAGCCAAGACCGCAAGCACCAACACCACCGAGCCCACATTGCGGGGACTTTAAGCAAACGCTAGCTTTCCGCCCGCCCAAGCCTCCTTCATCAAGGCCTCGGACGAGTTCCTGTTTTTCCGCCGCGCCCGAGCCTCCCGTAGAGGCCTCGGACGGGCGTCCGCTTTCCGACTTCGCCCCGAGCCTCTCGGCGAGAGGCCTCGGGCGGCGCCCGCCTCGCCCGAGGCCTCCCTGCCGAGGCCTCGGACGGGCACTAACGCCAGCACGCCCGAGGCCTCCCCTCGCTGAGGCCTGGGACGGGCACTAACGCCCGCCCGCCCGAGGCCTCCCCGCAGCGACCTCGGGACGAGTTCCCGCCTTCCATCCCGACCGAGCCCCCCGCTAAGGCCTCCGGACGACACGCGCCGCATCACCTGGTCAAGGACCGACCACCGACTTGACGTATATCCACCGCCCGCCTTCCCACGGTGGATCTGCCGTTGACGCTAGCCCCGGGGGAGGAGAGCCGCCCCGTCACCACTCCGCACCTCTGCGCCCGCACTCTTGATTACGCAATCCCTACGGCCGGCGGCCATGTGCGCCTTGTAGGGGCGACATGATGACTAACCCCTTGTAACAGGTCCCATCACGGGAGTCCAGATATGGAGCATGCCGCATCCCGGCAGAGCAGCGCCACCCTCAGACGGCGGCCGAGCCTTCCGGTGCCGCCGGCCACGGTGGCACCCAAGCTTCCAGAGCCGGGGTAGACGTAAGATGGCCCCAGACGCTGTATCTCTACGCCGGCCACGCCAGTATACGACAACGATGCCGCTGCCCTCAAGAGCCCCGGACCGGGAGTGAGTCAAAGCTACAGCAGCCACGGCACTGGCACGCCATCATGACGCCCACGCCGACCCCCCTCGCAGAGGCGCACGCCCCTCCTTCACCAAGAACGAGGAGCCGACTCCACGGGACGGCGCCCGCCATCGACAAGGCGGGCGCCGTGCAAGACAAAACCGCCGCCTCACCCGGGGCCTCGGCACAAGGAGAAAGGGAGCCCCTAGGCCTCGGCGGGATGAGGCGGCGCGCCCACCGCCGTCTTTTCCTATTCAAACATCAGATCAGTAAAAAGCCCGTCCCTCCCCTTCCGGCTATAAAAAAGTGGGGGGACGGGGTCCTTCCGGGGACAGTGAATCCTAGGAAGCAAATCGAGCAATCTCCTTGGCAAACAAATACACACACTCACTCATCTCACACGAGACTTGGGACATTTCCCTCTCTCCACTTGCTTGTACACCCTACCTACAGCACCTTGGTGCGGGAGAATACAAAACCTTCTTGTGTCCCTCTTGCACATCATCCGGGGTTGGGAGCACGCACGTAAATTCACTCGTTGGTACTAGGACCACTAGTTTTAGCACCGAGGCGGTTGGCGCGCCAGGTAGGGGCTTGTGCGTGCTTTTCGCTTTCCTTCCCGCCAAAACTCGGAATGGCCAAGAACGACATTTTCGGGGCGGATTCCCCAGCCCTAACTCCACTCCACTCCAGCCCGGGCCGGAGCCGGGGACCCCGATCCGGTTTGGTGAGCTCGAGTTCGTGTCAACTGGAGTCCAAGCGACATGGAACTTCTCCCGCCGGAATCCGGGGACCTCGACCGTGCTTTCCGGTGGACCTACTACCAGCCTGTCGCAGGAGCCGTGGCGCTGCGTTCCCGCCGAAGCGCGACGGACGCACCACGACGCCCGCTAGATGGAGGAGGACCTTGCGGCGTTGCGGGCGAGCGACGCGCCGCCGCTATCGCCACCACGCCAGCCATTTGGCTCCGGTCAACGCCGGGCCGCCACGTGCGCGCAACGCACGTCTCCACCGGCCATGGGAGCCCGGAGGAGGCGCCCACGCTGCCGCCGGGCGCCCACGGAGCGCCTCGACGCGGACATCCCCGACGGATCCATCCACGCCTATGAGGAGTACACGGTTAGGCAGAGGAGCAGCGGGCGCCACTGGCGAGCGCTACATCCACCCGATCCGGGCGCTACCTCGAGGACACGGAGCCTGGGGGTTCCTTCCGGAGCATGCTTCGCTTTCGGGCTACCCCGGTTCTCGACTCCCCTGACGACATGTACGATCCGACTTCGTGAATGCTTTCACGTGGAGATCGGTGTGCTCGGCATAGGCGGCAACGGCAACGACGGCGGCGACCAGGGCCGTGATCCCAGGCCCGCCGCAGGAGCGACTCCGGCGGGCGCAACCCCTGAGGACCCTAACACATCCCGGCCTCCGGGGGGCCACAAACTGCACATGCGGGCCCTCCGGGACCGGGCGAGCCACCGGCTACCCCTCGAGGCCACGGCGCCCCGCTATCGAGCGGATTCGGGGAGCTTGGGGACAGGCTCGAAGCGCGACCGTGCCTCGTTACGGCAGGAGATAGAAGCGCACGAGCATGCCCACCGCGGCGGCACGCAATCCTAGCCCCGCCGCCGTCGCCAAGACGCGTGACGACGCCGGAAGGATCGTCAACGACGAGGGTGGAGAGCGCCCCCCATCTTCCCACGCGCGAGTCATAACGTCACGGGCGGCCGCCCTCCTCGTCCGGCCGATGCCAGAACCATCGACCCCGAGGGACGGCGGATTCGAGATGATCTGCGAGATTATCTCGAGACCGCGGGCTGTCCAAAGAAGCTAAAAGCTCGGCCTCCCGGCATCGGACACCGAGGGATGAGGAGGACGAAGAGCGCCCACGACGCGAGCGAGAAGCTTCGGTCCATCGGGACCCATCGCACAAGGCCGATCCGCGAGCGTCCGGGGACGCATCGCGGCAAAGATCGACGATGGTGACGCACGCAACGTCATCAACAACGCCGCAAAGGAAGCCGGAGCCCGGCCGGATGCGACCGCCAGCCGCGCAGAGGCGGAAGGCGCGATAGCGACGAGGACCGCGACGATGCCGATCCTGGGGTCGCAAGGCCAGCCTGAGATCCGCGGCAAGACGGTTCCCCTTCCGGTTCCGATAGTCGGCCAATCTTGCCAAATACGGGAGAAACGAACCCCGAGGTTTGGCTCAACGACTACCGCCTAGCATGCCCGGCTTGGCGGCGCGGACGATGACCGGCTTATCATCCGCAACCTTCCGCTGCACTTGGGTGATTCGGCACGCTTGGCTGGAGCATCTTCCCCGCCCGCACAATCCGCGACCGGTCCGAGCTAGTCGTGGTTTTTGTGGGAAATTTCCGGGTGGCACATACGTGCGCCTGTGGAATTCGTGGGATCTCCGTAGCCGCCGCCAGAGGCCCGACGAGACGCTACGTGACTTCATCAGCGCTTCTCGAAGAAGTGCACGGAGCGCCAACGTGGCCGGCACCGCTATCATCGGTGCATTCCTTGACGGCACGACTGTAAGGAGCTCGTCCACGAAGTTGGGTCGGAAGATGCCGACCACCGCCAACGAGCTGTTCGAGGTGGCGACGAACTTCGCCTCCGGCGAGGAGGCGGTGGGAGCGATTTTCCGCAACGCCGGGCGGCAAAGGGAAGCGGAAGGAGGATAATGCCGAGGGGGAGGCAGCCCGCGGCCCCAAAAAAAACAAGAAGAACAAGCACAAAGGGAAAAAGGGCAAGAAAGAGGTGGACTCCGAGGACGATATCGTTGCCACGGCCGACAAGAAGACCCCCCGAGGCCCGGGCCCGGGCCTTCGACGACATGCTCAAAAAGCCTTGCCCTTTCCACAAATTCCCCCCGTCAAGCACACACTATGGGGGAGTGCGATTTGGCTTGTCGCTTCTATCGAAGCTTCCCCACCCGAGGACAAGAAAAAGAAGGAGGGGGAAAACAAGGGCGAGGAGTTCCCTGAGGTCCGTGACGTTTTCATGGTCATCGGGGGACTGCCGGCGAATCTCACCCCACGCCGGATCAAGTGCGAGCGTTGAGAGATATTCTCGGTGCACCCCGCCACTCCAGCACACTGCCGTGGTCCGCCAACGCCATCACCTTCAAGATCGACGACCACCCGCCCCTACGTGCCAAAGCTGGGGCGGTACCCGCCGTGGTCGACCCCATTGTCGGCAACGGCGGCTCACCAAGGTGCTGATGGATGGCGGAAGCGCCCCTAAACATCCTCTACTCCGAAACCCTCGCCTTGTTGGGGATAGAGCGCCGCAGCCTTCGGCCCAAGTAGCTCTCCCTTTCGGGGGGGGCGTAGTGCCGGGTAGACGCGCGCCTGGCCCCTGGGCTGATCGACCTCCGGGCCTGCTTTGGGACGCCATCGAACTTTTCGCAAGGAGGTCATCACTTTCGACGTGGTTGACTTTCGAGGAACCTATCACGGAATCCTCGGACGACCGCGTATGCGAAGTTCATGGCCGTCCCCAACTACACTTACCTTCTCCTCAAGATGCCGGGCCCTAATGGCGTCATCACCGTTGGCTCCTCCCTACGAACACGCTGCGTTCAACCGCGACGCCGAGGGCCGAGCACGCCGAGGCCGTGGGCGATCTCCGAGGCCCTCGACACCAAGCGTCACGCTGGCGCATTCGAGCCATCCGACGGAGTAAAGGAGGTCCCGCAGGACCCCGCCTCTCCATCTGGCAAGGCAGTGAAGATCTGCGCCTCCCTCGACCCGAAATAGGAAGTTGTGCTCGTCGACTTTCTTCGCGCGAACATCGACATCTTCGCGTGGAGTCCGTCGGATATGCCGTGCATTCCGAGGGATGTCGCCGAGCACTCCCTTGATATCCGGCCGGGTCCGCACCGGTGAAGCAGCGTCTGCGCCGATTCGACGAGGAGAAGCGCAGAGCCATCGGCGAGGAGGTGAACAAGCTTTTGGCGGCCGGGTTCATCAAGGAGGTGTTCCACCCCCGAGTGGTTATCTAACCCCCGTATTGGTTAGGAAAAAGAGTGGGAAATGGAGGGATGTGTAGATTACATTAATCTAAATAAAGCATGTCCGAAAGTCCCTTTTCCCTTACCACGATCGATCGATAGTCGACTCCACTTCGGGTGTGAGCTCTTATCCTTCCTTGACGCCTATTCCGGCTACCACCAAATCAAGATGAAGGAGTCCGACCAGCTCGCGACTTCCTTCATCACCCCTTTTCGGTATGTCTTCGCTACGTGACGATGCCCTTCGGGCTCGAGGAACGCAGGGGCCACGTGATCAGGCCGGTGCATGCCGGGCGCTTTCGGAGACCACATCGGAGAAACCGTAGAAGCCTACGCCGACGACATCGTGGTCAAGACCAAGGAGGCCGACAACCTCATCTCCGACCTTGAGGTCGCATTTCGTTGTCTCAAGGCCAAGAGCGTCAAGCTCAACCCCGAGAAGTGCGCTTCTTGGGGTCCCCCGAGGCATGCTCCTCGGGTTCATCGCCTCCAAGCGCTGCATCGAGCCCAACCCGAGAAGGTAATCGCGGTAACGAGCATGGGGCCGATCGAGGACCTGAAGGGTGTGCAGCGAGTCATGGGCTGTTTGGCATCTCTAAGCCGCTTCATTCACGGCTCGGCGAGAAGGGCCTGCCCCTCTACCGCCTCCTAAGAAAGTCCGAGCGCTTCTCCCGGACCTCCGAGGCCCAGGAGGCCCTCGACAAGCTCAAAGCCGCCTCACTGTGGCCCCGATCCTCGCCCCGCCACCGGGGGGGGAGCCCCTCCTCCCGTATGTTGCCGCAACAACGCAGTAGTCAAGGCGGCCATCGCCGCCGAGAGGCGTGAGGAGGGCCACACCCCCGGCCGGTCCAGAGGCCGGTTTACTTCATCGGGCCGAGGTGTTGTCCGAGACCAAGACCCGCTACCCGCAGATCCGTAAACCGCTCTACGCGGTGGTCCCGACCGGGCGCAAGCTCCGACACTACTTCGACGCCACCCCGTGATGGTGGTCTCCTCCTTCCCGTTGGGGGAGATCCTCCAAAATCGGGAAGTCTCGGGCGGGTCGCCAAGTGGTCCGTTGAGCTCATGGGGGAAACCCTCTTCTACGCGCCAAGGAAGGCTATCAAGTCTCAAGTCTTGGCCGACTTCATCGCCGAGTGGACCGATACTCAGCCTACCACCGCCCCTGCCCGGGAGGAATGCCGGATAATGTACTTCGACGGGTCCCCCGATGAAGACCGGAGCCGGCGCTGGCCTCCCTTTTTGTCTCCCCCTCGGGGTGCACATGTGACACGTAATCCGCCTTCACTTCCCGTCAAACAACATGGCGGAGTACGAGGGCCTACTCAACGGGTTGAAGATCGCCATCGAACTCGGCATCAAGCGCCTTGATGTCCGAGGGGACTCGCAGCCTTGTCATCGACCAGGTCATGAAGGACTCAAGCCGCCACGACCCCAAGATGGACGCATACCGCAAGGCGGTGCGCGCCACGGAAGACAAGTTCGAGGGCCTCGAGCTCAACCACGCCGTCCGGCAGTACAACGAGGCTGCCGACGAAGCTCGCCAAGATCGCCGGCTGGAAGAACCCCGGTTCCCCCGATGTCTTCACAAAGGACCTCACGGCTCCCTCCATCACACTCAAAAAAGCGAGGAGGAGACCACGGAGAATCACTCGACCCCCCTCGGGGGGCCGGGAGATGTCCAAGGTCCCATCGCAACCAAGGCCATGGAGATCGACGGGATCGACGGGGAGGATCCGGAAAGCCGACCCCAAGCCGGATCGAGAAAGCCATACCTCGATTGATCGTTCGGGGAACCCTCCCCGACGACTTCAATCAAGGCCAGACGCATCGCGAGAAGAGCAAAGTCCCGTCGTCATCGAGGACGACCTCTACAAGCGGAGCCCCTCGGGGGTCTGCAGCAATGCGCCACGATCAAGGAGGGCCTTGCCCCTGGTTCGCAAGATCCACGCCGGGGTGTGTGGCCACCATGCCGCCTCCCGCCTCCCTCGTTGGCGCGCTTCCTCCGGCAGGGATTCTATCGGCCAACCGGTCGCCGACGCCACCGAGGTAGTGCGCACTGCGAGGGGTGCCGCATTACGCCGTCGACGCACCCCACCGGCTCAGCACTCCGGACCATCCCGATCACATGGCCCTTCGCCGTGTGGGGTTTGGACTTAGTAGGACCTCTCAAGAAGGCGCCGGGGGCTTCACCCATTTGCTTGTCGCCATCGACAAGTTCTCCAAGTGGATCGAGGCGCGCCCGTCACCAACATTCGATCCGAGCGGCGGTGCTCTTCTTCACCGACATCATCCACCGCTTTGGAGTCCCAAACACTATCATCACCGACCATGGCACCCGGTTCACGGGGCGAAGTTTCAAACTTCTGCGACGAGCACCGATACGCATCGCTCGGGTCCTCGCTTGCGCACCCCCGCACTAACGGGCAAGTGGAGCGGGCCAACGGGATGATACCGCAAGGACTGAAGCCTCGGATCTTCAATAAGGTCAACAAGTTCGGCAAAAGGTGGCTCGAGGGACTCCCCCTTCGGTCCTCCGGAGCCTCGGGACGACGACAAGCCGAGCCACGGGGTTTACGCCTTTCTACCTAGTATACGGTGCCGAGGCCATGCTGCCCACCGACTTGGAGTTTGGGTCCCCAAGGCTCGGGGCCTACGACGAGGCACGAAATCAAGTGGCTCGGGAGGACTCGGTTGGACACGCCGAGGAAGCTAGGGACGCCGCTTCTTCTACACTCAAAGAAGATACCAACGCCTCTCCGACGCTACCACGACCGGCCGGGTCCGGGTCCGAGATCTCCGGTGAAGGCGATCTCGGTGCTCCGCCTCCGCTAAGACAACAGAGGGCGCCACAAGCTCACGCCGCCTTGGGAAGGGCCCTTCATCATCGCCGAAGTCCTCAAGCCGGGCATGTACAAGCTCGCCAACGGCCGGGCGAAGTCCTCAACAACGCTTGGAACATCCAACAGCTACGCCGCTTTTACCCTTAAAATTCCAAGCATTGTACATACGCTTTGTACATTTCGTTAATAAACACCAAGTCCTTGGGCGTTTCCCCAAGACATAGCGTTTTTTTTTCCTCAAAAGGACTCAGTGAGACTTGGTTTTGTCTTACCAAAACCAAGCCTCCCTCGGGGGCTAGAAAGAGGGGAACCCCCTCCCGAAAAGCACCCCGCGAAAATCCTTTTTCGTTTTCCCCGGCTATTCTTCAGAGACTCTACGTTCCCGAAGGTCTCGTGTATTTAGTTAAGGGCACGACCGAGTCACCCCAAGGCCGAGGCGGCCGAGCCAGCGAGGCTACCTACGCCCGAAGCGCCACGGTACCTCCGCTTGCAGCCCTCGGCCAAAAGGGGACTCCGAGCCTCGCTGGGAAGTCACTCATTGCGAAAAGGCAACGGGACCGTGACAATCAACGCGATCCCTACCTTCGGCTAAAGGGCGACTCACGGTTACGCAAAGCTCCCCCCCGCACGACTAAGTAACGAGCAACGCGGAAGGGAAACACAGAGATAACGAAAAGAGTCAAAGATAAGAAACATAAGGCCTCGGACGGGCCAAAGTCTTAGACGACACGTAAAAAAACAAAATACTAATCAAGTTTTTTACACGGGCACACTCGGCCCGAATTACAGGATTCACCGGGGGCATCCGACCCCCTCCCGGCCCCTGGCGTCGGCACTGCGGTGTCGGCTCCTTCGGCAGCGTCGAGGGGAGGATCGCCGCCCTGGAAGTGTCCGACCAGCGCAGTCGTGGCCCCCTTCAGCCCGAAGCAGCTCGTCGAACACCTCCCTCTCATGACCCTCCTCATCCTCGGCGACGACGAGCCCCTCGAAACTTTGGGGAGGTCGAGGTCGTAATGGGAGAGGGTCATCGCCAAGGTATGCGACACACCGGTCCGAAGGCCGGATGAAAGGGCGCGTGGACGCGCGCTTCCACCCGTCCGGGCAACGCCTCCAGTGGCGGCCCTGGATCGCACCGGCAGACTCGCCGGCCTCGACCACCGTGCAAACGGGCTCCGACCTTCTCCCCTGCAGGGCCTCGAGCTCGCCCTGCGCCGAGGAATAGGCCGGCTCGCACTGACCGAGGTCCGCCGCTTGCTCCGACGACTTCCTCCTCGCCTCGCATCCGCCGTGGGTCAGCCTTGGGGCTGGAATACAAAGATGCGATTGCCCTAAAACAACAAAAAAAACTTACCTTCCGATTGCGCCACCTCCTCCGCTACCTGCGCCTTGAGCTGGGTGGCCTCATTCGCCCGCTTGCCCAAGCTCGGCCCGCACCATGGTGACGTCGTCGACAAAAAGCCGGGTGATCGGTGTCCATATTCACCAAGGTTCTCTGTCAAGGTCCCGATGGTGCCGGAGGCCCGGCAAGCGCCGTCCTCATCGCCCTCCTTCTCGGCGGCGCGGAGCTTGTCGAGCTCCTCGTTCCGAGAAGCCAGCCTCGGTTCGCAGCTGGTTTGCCTCCCGTCGTTGGAGATGGAGCGCCTCGTCAAGGCGGACTGAACCGGAGAAACTCCTGATTTCTCCGGGACGCCACCGCCAGTCCTATAACGATCGAGGGCCAACGGATTAGCCGCTTTTGGGCGCTCCCCGCCAAGGTAAGGCTTCGACCACAAATGCACAAATGTTTGTATTACCTTCATCAGGTCGGGGAGATCCTCAGGAGAAGATCGGCGAGAGCGGACTGCAAGGTGTTGTTGGCCGACTTCATGTACTTGTCCGCTGCCCCACCGGGTCGACTCAAGGCGTCGTCCAGCACGTAGGACTGGCCGGTCCTCCGGTCCCGGCGGTCCGACTGCACAATACGCTGGCGGCACGTTCTGGCTGGAGGACCCTCGGCGGGCGCCAAGGGTCAACGACCCCCATACGGTTGCCGCCCTCGAGGAGGTAGCATCCGCAACGACCACCTCTTTCCCCAAGCTGGGGTGGTCTCCTCTCGAGGAGAGGATCTCCACCACCTCTCGCGCCGAGGCGCGGCTTAGGGGCGGAACGGGCGCTCGCTCCTCCATGACCATGTCGCCGGTGGCCGTCGGGGCAAGCGCGTCACGGCCGCGACGGGCGCCGTCCACGGCCTCCATAGCACAGCGCCGCCAAGGCCCAGCGCCGGGCACTTGCGCCCCCTCTCCATCACGGGCGGAGGGTGGCTCCATGGCCGAGGGCGCCCGATCACCGCTTCCTCGATTAAGCCGGCGCCACCACCCTAGAGGCAGCAAAGTGGCGCTCGCCAGATCTGGCCTCAGTAGCCTCATTTGCTTGCGCTGAGCAAGCGGGCCGGGCTGGGGCCGTCTTGCGCTTTTGCTGTAGCAAGAAGAGTGAGTCTTCAAAAGAAGAAAGAAAAGAAAGAAGAGCGGCGGAAGACTAAAAGGACAAACACCTACCTGGCGGCGGCGGTTGAAACGACGGCTCATTGGAGCCGTGCTCCGAGGGGCTCGGACCTGAGGTGTCCTCGGCTCACGCGATTCAGTGGGTCACGGGCACAGACGCCGGGCCCGGCGTCGCCGCCTCTTCGGCCGAGGCGCGCCTCACCCTCGGCGGTCCTCCCCGCCCCCCTCGGGCCGTTCCGAGGGCAGAACCGAGCCGCCCCGACGGGGCCCGACGGCGTGGATGACTCAGAGGGGCCTCGCCCCACCCGACGGAGTCACGCCTCCGGCTGCCCCGGCTGAAGCCTCGGCGGAATAAGGGGCGGGGCAAAGTGTCCTTCAACGGCCACGGCGACCACTCCCTTTCTTCACGGGGGGGCGATGTGGCCAAGCCGAAGAAGCTGTAGTCCTCCTCCTCCTCGTCATCCTCATCATCGTCATCAGCGCCGGTGGTGTCGGAGGGCGTTGGCTCGGGGAGTCCCTCATCCGCCTCGCCGGCGCCGCAGCCTTGTCCAGCTCACGCCGCTCGTTACGCTTTGCGGACATTTCTGTCCGACTTCTTCTCCTCCCTCTCGCTTCTCCTCCGCAAGGGCCTTGTTCTTCTCTTTCTCCGCGGAGATGGGGGGGCTTGACGCTTTCAGCTTCCCGGCCAATCCCTGCGAATTTAAAAAGAGCAAGATGAGGATAAAGGGGAGGAGGCAAACAACAACCAACCACAAGACGGCGACGCTGTGACTCACCACGGAGACGGCGTTCTGGTGTGGGTCGCATCGCGACCTTGTAGAGGTTGGAGACGTCGGACACCGACGCCGCCTTCTTGGTCCGCTTTCGACGATCTCGGCGTGATCAAGGTCGACGGACAACATCCTCGCCCCAGCCGGGGCCGCCTTCCCTCATGTCAAGCGAGGCAAGGCTGTCTATGCATGAGGGGTAGAACTCGACGCTGGTGGAAGGCGGCGATGATGACCGCCGCATCTAACCCCTTCGCGGTCAGCCTCCCGCCAAGGCGGAACACCTTCTCGAGGGATGACCCTCTCAGGATGATCTCCTCCTTCCACCTCGCGGGCTCAAGGCCGAACACCCTCCCGGTAAGCGGGCAGTGGCCGGAGTCGTTCCGGAGGTAGAACCACTTCGCCCGGCCCCGCGGTTGGAAGAGGTCGGCTTCGCCGGGATATACGAATCCCGGTTGCGAAGCTCTGCAGCATGCAGATGCCCGCCGACGTGGACGGATATCCTCTTCCCCCTCTCGACGCTCTTGAAGAAGAGGGCGCCCTCGAAGAAGTGGAGCCAGAGGTCCCAGTGGACCTCGACCCCAAGGAAGCCCTCACATAGGGCGACGAACACCGCCAGGTGCGTGATGGAGTTGGGGTTGAGATGCTGCAGCTCCAGGCCGTAGTACTCGAGGATGGCCCTCAAGAACCGACCCACCGGCATCCCGAACCCGTTCTCATGGAACGCCGTGAAGCTCACGACGTATCCCTGAGGCGGGTGCGGGGACAGATGGTCGGCCGGCGGGACGATCCACTCCGGGAGGGCCTTGTCGGGCTTGCAGGCGGAGAAGCCCCTTCCCCCACGAAGGCCACACTAGCCCGGCAACGTCCGCGGAGCTCGTCTCCCCCCCTCCACGCCGACGATCTCGGGCCTCGAAGCCATGACAAGCGAGGGGTGGATGCAGCAAGTCTTCTCTCTCTCGCCCCTTTCTTCCTCGGCGCGCCGAGCGAGCACGGCAATGGCAGAGGAGGAAGCAAAGGCGAGGAAGGCGAGAAGGGAGGACGATGCGGCCGCCGCACAGGTACTTATACCCGGCGCGTTTCCCGTCCTTGCATTAATTGCGTATCAATCTACGATACGCCGTAATCGATTACACACCGCACGCAACCCAAAGCGACGGCACACGAGCGGCCGCGCCCCGGGTTCTAGCGAGCCACACGCGCGCTGCGCGACCGCCCCGCACAAAGGATCCGGGGCGCAGGCGAGGCCCTGCCACCGTGCGTGGCCGTAGCGGGCATGGCGCGCATCACATCACGTCCGCCGTGGGGCCCACGACCACGCATACGGCAACTGCCACGGCGGGAAAGTGGGGCCTGCCACCTCCCGCGCGGGGCTCCACATCCAGCGGCCGGCGGAAAGGGCGCCCACGACAAAGGTGAAACGGCGGTTTCCTTCTTCATGAAGCCGGGCGGCGGCCCATTTGCGGTCCAGGAACGGAGGCCGGCCCATCTCGGGGGTTCGGCAGTACCGCCGGAGACACTTGAGTCAGGGGCAGCTTCGGACGGCCTCATACCGCAGCCTAGCCCAGCGCCAGGGGGCCGCCCCTAAATAGCGACATCGAGCCCGGCACATGGCGGCAGTAGGGGGATCCCGCGTGGGAGTGCATCGAGCCCCCGGGACCCGGCGGACGGGACCCGAGCCCGCTTGCTCAGCATACCGTGCGGCTCTTATGAACCGCGCCTCGGGCCAGCCAACCCCTAGCGAGCGGGCACGAGGCGGTTCACTTGGATCCACCCGATTAACGACTCACCGGACCTAGTCGTGTTCGACACTCGTCGACGATAGCACGATGAAGACCAACCCTCCTCCCTGGGAAGGGACGCCGAGGTGCGTAAAGACTAACGACCCGAGTACCAACCGGCTCCCCCTCAACGCCACGAGGGCCGGGGACTTCCCCAACGCGAACCGGCTCGGGAAAGCTGCGTCGACATTCACCGAACCCCGGGACGAGCCGACGGGCCGGGGGCTCGGCGGCGCCAATCGTTTTCGCCACCAAAACACGTCACGAGCCCCGGACGGGTGCACACACTCCTCCGAGAGGCCGGGGGCTACACCCCGGCGGGCGCTTTGCGCGCACCCCGCGGAGTAAGACGCCTTCAACCAAGGCAACACCGCACCAGCCTCGAGCGAGTGCATTCACTCGCCCAGAGGTTCGGGGGGCTACCGTCGGGGACCAAATTAAGGGCCCCCTCCTAACAATTAGGCCCAAGAGACGCAAAAACTAGGCCACCACGGTAACAAAACACGCCTGCCAAGGCCCAAACAAGACTGCGCACCAACACCACCGAGCCCACATTGCGGGGACTTTAAGCAAACGCTAGCTTTCCGCCCGTCAAGCCTCCTTCATCAAGGCCTCGGACGAGTTCTGTTTCGCCTTCGCCCGAGCCTCCCCGTAGTAGAGGCCTCGGGCCGGGCGTCGCTTTCCGACTCGCCCGAGCCTCTCAGCGAGAGGCCTCGGGCGGCGTCCGCCTTCCGCCTCGCCCGAGGCCTCCTGCTTGAGGCCTCGGACGGGCACTGCGCCCGCCTCGCCCGAGGCCTCCCTTGAGGCCTCGGATGGGCACTGCGCCCCGCCTCGCCCGAGGCCTCCTGCTGAGGCCTCGGGGCCGGGCACTGCGCCCGCCTCGCGGGAGGCCTCCCTGCTGGCGGCCTCGGACGAGTTCCGCCTTCCATCCCGGCCGAGCCCCAGCGCTAAGGCCTCGGGCGACACGCGCCGCATCACCTGGTCAGGACTGACCAGCGACTTGATTTATATCCACCGCCCGCCTTCCCACGGTGTGTCGGGTTGACGCTTAGCCATGGAGGAGAGCGGTCCCGTCACCACTGCACCTCTGCCCCCGCACTCTTGATTTACGCAATCCCTACAGCAGCGGCCATGCCCGCCCCGTTGTAGGGCGACATGATGACTAACCCCTATAACAGGTCCCATCACGGGGAGTCTAGATACGGAGCATGCCGCATAGGCAGAGAACTGGCCACCCCACATGGGGCGGCCGAGCCTTCCGGTGCCCGGCCACATCGCGGCACCCGGGCTTCGAGCGGGGTAGACGAAGATGGCCCCGTACGCTGTATCTCTACGTCGGCCACGCCGTATACGACAACGATGCCGCGGCCCTCAAAAGCCCGGACCGGGAGTGAGTCAAAGCTACAGCAGGCCACGGTACCTGGGCACGCTCATCATGACGCCCACGCCGACCCTGCGCAGAGGCGCACGCCCCTCCTTCACCAAGAACGAGGAGCCGACTCCACGGGGACGGCGCCCGCCATCGACAGTGCGGCGCCGTGCAAGACAAAACCGCCGCCCTCACCCGGGGCCTCGGCACAAGGAGAAAGGGAGCCCCTAGGCCTCGGCGGGATGAGGCGGCGCCCACCGCCGTCTTTCCTATTCAAACATCAGTCTTTGTAAAGCCCGTCCCTCCCCTTCCCGGCTATAAAAGTGGGGGGGACGGGGTCCTTCCGGGGACAGGTGAATCCTAGGAAGCAAATCGAGCAATCTCCTTGGCAAACAAATACACACACTCACTCATCTCACACGAGACTTGGGACATTTCCCTCTCTCCACTTGCTTGTACACCCTACCTACGGGCACCTTTGGTGCAGGAGAATACAAAACCTTCTTGTGTCCCTCTTGCACACCATCCGGGGTTGGGAGCACGACGTAAATTCACTCGTTGGTACTAGAACCACTAGTTTTAGCACCGACAATATATATATATATATATATATATATATATATCTTAGTTTTGTTCCCCACATATTTACTAAAACAGACCATAAATTAGTTGTTTGAGGCCCTAAATAAATTCAAATGAAAAGGTTGTCACCAATAAAGTTTTATAACTTTTCAAGGTCTATAACTTTTATTTTGGTAGTTTATCCATCTGAGGTCGTTCACCAAATTTAAATTCCAAATTTGATAAATTTGATCGTAGTTTTCCATGACAATATGACTTCAAATCAAAAAAAATTCAACCATAAAGTTTCATAACTTTTCAAGATCTACAACTTTCATGTAGAGTGTTTCTCAATTTGAAGTGATTTGAAAAATCCAAAATTTAAAATTTTAGTGCATTTCTAGTGGTTATGTCGAGGGTCAAAACCACGGCCCTCTAAGGACCGGGATAAAGCAATCTTCAAAAACAAAAACACCTTGCCGGATCGGGGTCCTCACGGCCCAACCCACGGGCACGAAGCTTAAAGCATTTTGGCCCGACCCACGGCAACCAGGCTAAGGCCCGCGGGATAGAAACCACCGCCAGGGGATCGACCCCCCGGGCGACCTCCGATTCGCCCGACCCCTACCCACCGCAGGGAGGGGTCGGAGTCCGACCCTGTCCCAGCAAAGCGAGTCGGGGCCTTGCCGTGCAGATTCCGCCAAGTCAGGCAACGGCGCTGACAGTTCCGTAGCGGTCACGGGGATGCACCGTATACTTTTGGTAGGAGAGGGCGGGCCGCCAAGTAACCATGGAACATTTCGTTGTTCCCACGCCTTCTACGACAAGTGCGGTCTTGAGCCCATCTTTGTCCCGATGCGTATGAGAGCCCGTGTATGCGTTCCCGTAGGGGGCGCTGGGTCTAAATACTACCCCATGACAGCTTCGTCCCCGACCGATGCGGATAAAGGAGTGCCACTCGTACCAACACCGTGGCCAAAGTACCGGGCGACGACCGAGCGAGACACATCCTGCAAAGGCGAACCAGGCGCGTCGGGGAATCAACCCCAGACGCTGGCGACTCCACGGCCGGCTCCCCTATAGCCAGCATTTGACCCGAGACACCCACGATCAAGCGAACCGCACAACCCGTTCAGGTATAGCCTTTCCTACGAAGGGCTATGAGGCCAAGAGGAAGGACAATGATATGCTGCTACAGTGCCCTTGGCGCTTCCAGGAATGTCCCGGTCCTTGTTGGCCACGACTTCACGATCACTACACGCGCATGCCCTCTCTGTGAGCCTCACCTTGAACTATAAAAGGGAGGACTTGGGCCCTCGAGCACGTGTGTCGATCACCCGATTCACATTACACATACGAAAACGCACAACCCCGAACCTAGTTTTCCTACTCCGCGACACTGGGAGTCTATCCCCTCTCGACCCCTTTTGTACTCCCCCATACAAGCTCGAGTAACACGACCCAGCTCTCCACGGACGTAGGGTAAATTGCCGAACCAAAGTATACATCATCGTGTCCACTTCGGGGAAACCATCTCGAGGATAAGTGTGCACTCTTTCGATTACTCGTTGGTGTCCATTCTCGACACCGACAGGTTGTTTTTAAGAAAACCGCCACTAAAAAATCCATTTCTACTGGTAGTTCTCTTAATGAAACCACCAGTGGAAATGATGCATTTCCACTGGCGGTTTCGTTAAGAGAACCGCCACTCGAAATATATTTTTAATGGCGATTCTTAATTTGGGCTCACCATTTAATTTCTAGTGGCGTCCATTAATCAAAATCGCCTATAAAATAAATTCATAAAGTGAAACTTCTGATTATCTAAATTATTCACCTTCACTATTTACAAAGTAATTAAAAATATATCTAAAACTATGAGAAAATACTAATCTAAGTTTGTTTAGCAAATGACCATTGTCATTTTAAATAAGTTTATTATATGTTGACTAAAATGTTATACTTTATTTTAATCTGTTTCATAAACAAATAAAAATAACCTCTAAATCAATATAAAATAATAAAATAAGTCATTATGACAAATAAATTAATAGCCATTGTTATTTGAGTAATTTTATTTTATTGATTAAAAAGTTAAGCCATATCAATACTGGTAATCTAACTAGTTAATTATTTGATATGAAAAATTAACATTTTGATTGTCGTGATACATCGGAGAACAACATGCCAACCTAGAAGCCATTTACATCAAGAAGATGATTTTGAAAGAAGTGACACAACATGTAACCAGGATGGAGCATAATAATGTTGCCACATTCTCTTCAAGGGTGCAATAAATACATATCAAATAAATAAAAAGTTGCAATGACAACGCATCAGAGTTTAGAGCGATGACTTAATTTCGTCCACAACAACCATTCATGAAGAACAAGGTTATAAACCAACAAAAGACAAGCCAACCATCAATGGTATGGACTTTTAGATTAACAATAACAAATTTATGAGAAAAAATAAAGAAAGACTCCAATTTGTGGAAAAAAATTTGAAGGGGTGAACCTAAATATACAATACCCAACCATGTTATTACTTTTTCTATTTGTAAGTGAATTAATATTTTAATATTGTTATCCATCTTTTTCAGCTCCTGACGTACATGGGCAAGAACAAGCCCAAGCTGGCGTCGGAGTGCGGCGCCACCCCGGAGGACGCGGAGAAGGGCCGCGTCACCGGCCTCGTCTTCGTCTCCGAGAGGGACAGGGGCCTGGAGACCCTGCACGTGGCCTTCCGCTTGGTGGCCACCGGCAAGGTCAAGGTGCTGAGCCTGGGCGACATCTACGGCGCCAACACCTTCGGCGGCGTGCGCATGGAGGACAGTCCATGCATCGCCGGCGGCTTCACCGTCGGGCGCACCACCGTCGGCTACTCCCTGGTGTACGTGTCCACCAAGGAGCTGGTGACAAAACGGCGCACCCCGTGGACCGTGGTGTACAGAACCAACCTCGCCGACGGCAAGACCGAGCGCCTGACGACAACGAACCAGTACGACCTGAGCCCGGCGGTGTCGCCGTCGGGGAAGATGGTGGCGGTGGCCAACTTCCAGGGGAACAAGTGGAACGGCGAGATCGAGAACCTGAAGACGGACATCAGGATCATGAACGTGGACAAGAAAGCGCAGGGCACCACCCTGGGCCGCCCCAGGGTCATCAAGGACGGCGGCTGGCCGACGTGGGGCAGCGACAGGGTCATCTTCTTCCACCGAGGGTTCGACACCACGCCGCCCTCCAATGTCGCCACCTGGGCCGTCTTCCGGTTCGACATGGACACCGGCAAGGAGGAACGCGTGACGCCGGAAGGCATCGACGCCATGACTCCGGCGGCCATCAGCGCGACCAAGGTGGCCGTGGCGACCGTCCGCCAGAAATCCCTGCAGGTACAAATGAACGTGAAGCGCGAGGTGCCACAGTACAGGCACATCGAGATCTTTGACACCGCCTCGCCGGGGCTGCCGCCGGTGCAGATCACCCAGAGGATGAGGCCTAAAGGGGACCACTACAACCCCTTCGTGCTCGACGGAGGAAAACGCTTGGGCTACCACCGCTGCAGAACCGACAAGATGGTCAAGCCCCAGCAGGTAGGTAGCTAGTATGTATATACTATTTGTCTATACTCCATGCCTTGTGCATTCCATTGTTGGCCTTGTTGTTTTTTTTTTGGAAGATTAATTAATTTAAAAAAATTAACGCAATCGTGAATGTATGCAGAATAGTGGAGCAAGTAGTGGCCAAAGAATTGCGGCAACCATCCAGAGGAGGTTCGACCAGGTGCAGCCGCCGGCGACGCACTCGGACGTGGGGCTCTTCAGGGTGACCGGCGTGTTCCCGTCCGTGTCCAAGGACGGCAAGAAGCTGGCCTTCGTGGACAACGAGTTCAAGGCGGTGTGGCTCGCCGACAGCAAAGGTCTCCGCGTGGTGTACAAGGTGAGGAAATCCAAGAGCGTCTTCTCCACGTCGTGGAACCAGAACGACGCCCTGGACACGCTCTACGTCTGCGAAGGGCCGGCCTTCTCCATCGACAAGCCGGTGCAGATCATGAGGCTCGCCAATGTGTCCCGGCCGGACAACGACAACATCGAGACGTTCCCGCTCACCGACGAGGAGTACAACTGCGCCTTCCCGTCCAGCAACCCCGAGGGCACCAAGCTCGTGTTCCGGGGCAGCAGGAACAGGGTCGCCGGAGGGGAGAGGCAGCACAAGAACCTCTACATCATCGACGCCGTGAAGGGGGAGGCCGCCGGCGTCGTCCCGCTCACCGACGGGCCCTGGACCGACACCCACTGCAGCTGGTCGCCCCGGGAGGGCTGCGACTGGATCGTCTTCTCCTCCACCGGCAGGCCGGAGAAAGACATCGTTAAGGACCCGAACGAGCCGAAGCTGGACCACGGCCTGGACCCGGGCTACTTCGCCGTGTACCTGGTGAACGCCAAGGACATCAAGAAGGGCGAGGTGCCGGTGCCCGTGCGCGTGATCCACAGCGCCCCCACCATCGCCGGCCACATCAACCACCCCGTGTTCAGCCCGGACATGGCCAGAATCGTCTTCGCCGCCGACCTCGCCGCGGTCTCCGCCGACCCCATCTCCATGCCGCACTTCACGCACTCGGTTCGCCCCTACGGCGACATCTTCTCCATCGACCTCCGTGACACCACGGACATGGCCAAGAACAAGGACATCCAGGAATTCCATCGCATCACGCACAGCCGCTACGAGTACTCCACGCCGACGTGGAGCGGCATTGCCCACGACGGCGAGGACCCCAACGCCAAGTGGAAGATGCTGGAGAGCTTGCCCAGCTTTACGCCGTGGTGCCCCTACGCGAGCGGCGAATCAGGCGAGGAGGAGGGCTGGCACATGACCGGACACCTCACCATCCCAAAACGCTGCTGCTGATCTGGTGGAAGAAGCTGATGATGTTGATGACGCACTTCACTTTGTGTCTGCACGCATCATCCGTCTCCGTTTCGCTTCCATTCCGGTTTCGGTTTCCATTTTGATTTCGGTTTCCCTACCTTGAATAAATACTATAATTTATCTCATCACTCACTACACTTCTTTGATCATGAATAAATCAATTTCTAGAATTGGCCAAATTTAAAGAAAGAGCGTCAAGATTCATTGCACCAAATTATTATCACTAAATAAGAAATATATTTTTATAATTTGTTCATTTGGTGTAAAAAGTGTCATTATATTTTTCTACAAATTTTACCAAACTCTTCAAAAAATGGCGTTCAATAATTCTAGAAATTAATTTATTCAGCTGCGGAAGTAAGATCGATGTGTGACAAAATGGGGATTTGTTTGGCGCATTTGTCCATAGGCTCCCGGCAACTATCGCCAGATGATTTAGCTCCGACAATGTCTCATCTACTAATACACTACCGATTTCTTTCTTTTGCCGAGTGCCCCATGCACTGCAAAGTCCATATTACACTCGGCAAAAGCTTTGCCGAGTGTTGCACTCGCAAAGGCCACTCGGCAAAGAATCCATCGGCAAAGACCTCTTTGCCGAGTGTTTTCGGGCACTCGGCAAAGCCTTTGCCGAAAGTTTCTAAGAAAAGATCAAAATAAAAAACCCGAAAATAATAGCAAATTTTTTTTTTTTTAATCGGGAGGGCCCCACCGACCAACACCCATTCTTCTCTATATAGCAGGATTTTTTGTGGCATTTTTCGAGACTTCGTGTCGAAGCGGGATTCAACTCATGACCCTCCTCGCGGAACCTCCCCTACCACTACACTACACAGTCACTTGTGTTTACACTTCATTTGGGTTCCCTAAATATTATGCAAAATCGAAAGTGAAAATTGCTTGTTTGAGACTCTAAACGAATTCAAATAAAAAACTTGTCAACTATAAAGTTTTATAACTTTTCGAGATCTATAATTTTTATTTAAGGAGTTTTTCCATCCGATGTCGTTTATAAAATTTGAATTTCAAATTTCATGTATTGAATCATGCGGCCGCATGATAAGATAAATTCAAATGAAAAAGTTGTCAACTATAAAGTTTCATAACTTTTCGAGATCTATAACTTTTTATTTTGGATGTTTCTCCATCCGAGATACTTTCAAAAATTCAAATTTCAAATTTGAGAAATACGATCACTTTTCGTTAGCAAAATTAATTCAAATTAAAATGTATTCAACTACAAAGTTGTATAATTTCACAACACCTACATCTTTCATTTTAGTCATTTGATCATCCGACATAGTGGTAGAAACATTGTTCACAAATCTTATATATCTCTCTTGTAGTTTCGTAAACTACTGAGAGAGATATGTGAGATTTGTAAATAGATTTAATTTTACTTTGTCAAATTAAGAAATAGCCAAAATAAAAAGTTGTAGATCTTGAAAAGTTATACAACTTTGTAGTTGAAAATTTTTTATTTAAATTAATTTATCGCTCCAAAATATACTCTGAACTGTCTTTGCCGAGTGTGTAAAATAAAATACTCGGCAAAGACCTTCTTTGCCGAAAGTGCCAAAAACAACACTCGGCAAAGAGGCCTCTTTTGCCAGTGCCAAAAAGCACTCGGCAAAGAACTCTTTGCCGAGTGCTTTTTTTACGGCATCAAAGAAGGCTCTTTGCCAGTGCTTTTTTGCCGAGTTTTTTTCTTTGGCACTTGGCAAAGAGCTCTTTGCCGAGTGCCCGAAAAAACACTCGGCAAAGGAATTGACACTCGGCAAAGAGCCAGATTCCGTAGTGATAGCATAAAAGGAATCCGATTCACACGAGACCAAAGATTTATACTAAAAATCATAACTTTTGCAACAAGAATTTACAAGGGCACTAAAATTTTTCACAAAGACCATAGAGTATTGATTCTAATAGTTTCATATTTACTCGCAACAAGCGATTTTTTTAAGAGAAAACTGTTCCAACACCGATAAGTCGGATGGTAAGCTGAAGCTAACAGGATCCGCTTGCATGTTGGTGTGGTGCGCCCGGCCAGCTCGCGGAGACCAACCATCGCTATTTGAACTACCTTGTGCGAAGCTAAGCGTCATGATAGTAATTGGCAGCGTCGAAGGACTTGAACACATACGAGGCATGCAACGCTTGTAGGCACGTGAATATAGGTAACTTTTCAAATTCAAAAGAAAAGGAAACTTTTCAAGAGCTTGGCGCCTCTAAATATAGGATCACTCTGAGGAATTCAGTTCTTTGCCGAGTGCCCCGTGCACTCGGCAAAGGCCCAATGCACTCGGCTTTGCCGAGTGTAGCTCCTAAGAAGAGCTCGGCAAAGCCTCGGTAGGTAGCAGGCTCTTTGCCGAGAGCTTTTCGGAGCACTCGGCAAAGTCTTGCCGAGTGCCAAACGAGGCTTTCAAGAAAGACAAGTCCGATTAACAGGCACAGGTTCACGGCGCTTTTTACCGAGTGCCCACCGCAGCACACTCGGCAAAGAAATAATTTTATTTTTTTTTTGAAAATTCTTTTGCCGAGTGCCTCCTCCCACGCTATCGGCAAAGAATTAACTTTTTTAAAAAAAGTTTTGCCGAGTGCCTCCTCCGCACTCGGCAAAGAATTTAATTTTTTTAAAAACCTTTGCCGAAAGTGCCCCCCATGGCACGACAAAAAGAGGTAATTCTAATTTTTTTTTTTTTGCGAGAGTTTGACCATAGCACTCGGCAAAGTGACCATATTTGGGGAAGTGCTATGGTCAATGCACTCGCAAAGTGACCATAAATTTTTTTTCGGTTTGTTTTTTCATTAAATCAAAGGCATACAAGAGTATATATATAACATACACCGCATTATATATCACATAAATCACATCCACAAGACATCCACAACGCATATAGCACAACCCAAAGACATATATCAAATCCGATCACATCACATCACAATACATCACAAATTGATAACAATCCGATCACAAATGTTTCAAGTGCATCACAAGTCTCCAAATCTCATAAGGGTCAAGTGCATTATTGAAAATAGAAGCGGGCGGCCGGGGACAACTCACAAACCTCGCAAGAGCCAACTCATTTGCCCACCCGCCAACCTGGCCACCCCGTCCCGGTGAAGGCGTGGCGGTGCGTCATAGGCCAAGCCGGGTTGTTCGAACTTTCCGCCCGAGGCTGCACAAAAGGATCAGGATTAGTACATGATGACCAAAGTTCGAAGCAAAACCAATACACATTTATACTTACATGAGTCCCAAAAGAGAGGCCGAGGCTGAATCGGGCGGCACTACCATCGGAGCCGATGCTTGTTGTGGGAACTCCATCCCCGAGCGTGCCCCCATCTGGGACGGAAGGCGTGGTGGGCCATCTTCACCTCGATGCGCTCACGCCGGGCCCCCTCGGCCTCGAAGCTGGGCCTGACGCCGGGTGCCGCTCCAACGCCTCCCTCCTTTCGCTTCCATCCACACTGCAGTGAATGCAAAGGTGGAGTTATAATAATTGAAACGTCATCGGTGAAGCTTTTTACAACAATAGTAATTACCTCGAGTGTGGTGTAAGCGAAGCCGTGAAGCCGGCGGCCGTGGGCGTATGGGCACGTTTGCGTCCGTGGTTCGTGTGTCATTTGGGAAGAGTGGGAGTCGAGGCCGAGTCGATGGCGCTGCCGCCTATCCGGTCATGCTTACATGCTTCTTTCCTCCGCCCCACCCTCATGACGATCTCTCGAAGTCAAGGTCACGGGTGCTCGGATCGTAGTCCTCGCTGTACCGTCCTACGCGCAGACCTCGCCCCTCGGGCGACGTGTACTTCGCTGAGGCGGCCAGGCACGCCGGGCGTTGGTGTACGCCTTTGGGCGGGTCTTCGGGTTATGCGAGACGCCGGGATGACGCCTTGCCCTTGTGCGCCATAGCAAATGCCTTGAAGATGGGGCAAGGCGCCGCCACCATAGGCCCTGAGACTGCAAGAAACGGAGTTAGTGAAGAAACGACCACGAAGTTAGAATCACAAGTTAGTGAGGGAAGAATCATCGACTTAGCTTACCCAGGCGCTTGCGTATCCGGACGAGGTTGCGGCCGCCTTGATGGTGCGATCGCCGTAGGGCATCATCAAGCAAAGACTCCCGTTTAGCGCTGTGGGTCTCCTCCCACTCCGGACCGCACCACCTGGCCCACGACCGGCCCCAACAATCTTGGTGGTCGAGCACCACCGGGGGCAAGCCCCGCACGCCACAATTTCACATATAAGTAGATCAAAGTAGACATGTGTAAACCGAAAAGATCGTATCATTTATATACCGCGAGGTACAAAGTCCCGAAGTCGGCGCCATCGCCCTCGCTTGTGTTTTTGGTGACCTTCTCCCCAAGGATGATGCCATGGTAATTGACGATGGCCCCGAGACGCGGCGCCTCGTAGTGAATGCCTGCGGACGAGCTTTTTGCAGCCCCAGTGACACATACCGGCCTTGTCCCGTATCCTCCTCGCATTTGTAAAAAGTCTACACGCAAACATAAAGGGTCAATTTCTTATTTGAAGATAAGTGCAATAAATTTGATACATTAAGATTGCTAGGGTTGGATGAAAGACTTACCTGTAACTCCCGCAAGACACGACCGCCTTGTTTTGATGTTCCGGATCCGGGGCAACGTAAGTGCTCGAACGCCCGGGGAGGCTCCTCATTCCCCGGCGTACATCACCAAAGGCCGAGGGTAGTGAGTCTTACAGAGAAGACCCGGACATTTTTTTTGGTGGGCGCGAGTGCTCACCCCGCACCACAACCAACCAGTTCCTGAAAAAGTGGTTAACCAATAGCATTAGTTTACAATTCAGTTCCCAATATGTCATATGAAATAGTAATACCATGGAAGTTACTTACTTTTGGCCCTCGTATGACCACCGGCCGCCTCGCCGAAAGTGTGGCTGCCCGGGGGAGACTCGCGGGACCGCTAAAGTACACACTCGACGCAGGTACCGAAGAAGAGGTACCAGCACCCACCGCCCTCCTCCTCCCTCCTCGCTCCCTCCTGCTCCTCATCCGTCCGGGGGAGCTATCACCTCGTCCTCGGCCTCGTTCCTCGCCCCTCCTTTCGCCCTCGCGCCACGGTCCCGAGGAGGTGACGGCTCCCTCGGCGCCGCTCCTCCGCCCACGCCTCTATTTGGAGGTCCCCTCGAAAGCTGCGGCCGCCATCGCAGCTTTTGTCTTGTTGTACAACGAGGACAAAGTTCACCGACCGCCGCCCACCATCTTCAACGGTACCGTGCATTTGACAAGAACCAATAAGACATGATTAGAAAATTAGGTTAAATAAACAAAACCAGGACATTTATAAGAACAACAACGAAGGTAACATATAAATAAATAGCATTACATATATTAAGTATAATCTTCATGATCGGGATCATAAGCCTCATTATCAGATCAAACATGTCAAAGTACTCCCCCCCACCAACAGGAGGATTGTCATCCCGTTGTCGCTGTTTAAACGATGTCGCCAAACATTTGTAAGTCTCTCACATTTTCAACCTCATCTCCATCGCCCTCGCCATCAACAATTTCTAGGCCAACTTCCATTTCTATCGCCGGGTCAAGTCTATCTCGGAACCTCCCATCTAGCCCTTCGCCAAAAAAAGAACTCTCCCTCGTATGTGTTTGATTGAAGTTATAGTCGCCATCATTTGGGGATGTGTAATTTGCCGTGTGGCGCATCTTGTGCACAATATTCCAACCCTTCGTGTGCTCATTGCTTTTGGCACGCATAAGGGAGATAATAAACTTGTGTCGCCCTGTTGGGCCACAATATACACATCATCTCGGGTAGGGTGGTATTGTTGACACCAAGAAGGCCAACTTTTACTAGGCTTTTACCCGATGGACAACAAGATAACACACTAGTCTAGGGCTTTATCCGACAAATTCCACGAGTTTTGCATATTCTGTAATTTCTGTGGTGATTTCTAGAAAAGCTGAAAAGAGGGATTCTAACGAAAAAATAACCACGAAACTTATCCGCCAATGAAGGACATCACGGAAGATTTAGGAAGACTCTTTAAGACACCGAAGGAGCGAGGGGCCGAGGCCGCCAGGTGGGGCTTCGGCCCCCCACCATGGCCCGGGCGGCGCCCCTCGTTAGGGTTTGGCCCCCTTCCGGAATGTTCGCCTCCAAGGATGCATCTCTCGGCCCTACGCTACGCCGGTTTGATCCTGCGGCGCCGCGCATCCCACCGACTATAAATATGAGGGTAGACCCCCGAGAGCCAATTCATTATTCATCAAGGTCTCAAGCCATCAAGCATCAAGAGCCTTCAAGTTCATCAAGAGCCTTCTAGTTCATAGGATTAGCTAGCTAGATTAGAAGTAGAGGAGATCTAGTTCTTCATCGGATCCGGAGCCCCGGCCCAGGTCGAGAGCTCGAGAGAGTTCGGTGAATAGATCTAGTTCTTAATTACTTTATTGTATTTATTATTCAGATTAGGAGACTTTACTCTAAATATATTCATATGTTCTTAATTGCAATAGTCATTGTCTACTTTTGATTATATGTCTAGTTTAGTTACTCGATCTTATTGAATTCATGTAATTGCTCGTATAGCGTTTATCCATATGTACAATGGGTAGATGATAGGCTTATATGTAGACGTGGTGTCTAGATGTCTTGTTTATCGCGCGAGTGCACCCCGATATGCCGGACGGTGGTAGTCTCAAGCGTAGGTGACAGCTACGTTAGTTCCTCTATAGTCCACCCCCCGTATGTAGGACTAGCATGGGCACGGCCGCGAAGGAGGTGACTTAGGTCTTAATACCCTCATTAGTTGATGCCTCTTTTTTACATGCAATGATGATTTAGGTTGATTTAGCAATGATTACTAGATGTAGTTGCACTAATTAGAGTTATTCAATTGACGAAGTTATAGACCTATCTCCGTAGTTTATCCAATGGCTAGCTATGATTATGACTAGTAAGATGCTCCGATGATTATCTTTTAATTATGATATTTGATGATTATGCTATCACCCGCATTTATCTTTATTTATCTTGTGACCCTCTGCCCGTTATAAGTAGAGTATATTTAATTTAGGTAGTATTGCTTATCATGTCCACAATTATAAATCGACAACCCGGAGACTTCCCTAGGTAAAATGCTACAACCAGATAATTATCTCGGCCGGGCTGCGTAACCCATTAGTTTATATTTATCTTATTCATATATTTTATCCTCTAGTCACAATAGTACAATATAAATCTATGTTAATTTCCTAGCAATATAATTGGGGATGACAACCTACTTCATGCTTAGGAATGTTAGTAATTTAAGAGTGACTAGTTGCTAATGACAAGTAATTATATACCAATCATTTCGGGTCATTGCTAGGAGTAGGGTTTATCTCTCGCTTTTTAGTAGTGACGTTAGAAATTCCAACAAGCATTTTTGCGCCATGTCGGGAAGGCACAATAAACTTAGAACATATTGATGACCTATATACACATGGATAAAGTCATATCACCAATCGACCTTCTAACTCTATCGTGTACACCCTTCGTTGTTATCATCATTTTCCCCTGCCTTATGCGTGGTGATGACGAATGGTTTTTCTTCCAAAGAACAAATTCCAAACCTCCATCTATAAAACGAATGCCAAAATAACCACTTATCCAACCAATGACTTAATCCCAAAGTCACCGCAACCTAACTTAACCCGAGCAGACGACAAGAATTTTACGTCAAAACCAACCCAAAGAACAACCAGGGTTCAATGAGACAACCTTCAAACGCAAACACGCGTCACTTCACCCGCCGCAGCGACATCCTGCCAGAGTGTTTACCACTAACGCGAAGAAATTCCCTATACCAACGATCATCATATAGGAGTTAGATGCAAGAAATAATGAGAGTGTATGGAACAAGTGCTTTCACAACTTACGTGATATACCCACTTCCTCAAGGTTGGTCAACACATAGAACATGATAGCGCGCCACTCATCATATAGCAAGATCTTGTTTGTCGATCCATCACAGCCCGAAAGCGTCTCTGAAAAGACCGAGGTTCGGTTTCCATTTCCACCATCATTGTAACGAGGCCGAGGATTGCGCGCCGAAGGTTGTCACTACAATAAGTTGTTGTGAAGTTGGACACCTCCTCGAGAGGATATGTGTCTCAGCAAAGCTCTTACTCTGCTTTTTACCATTCCCAAAAGAAACTTTGCACCTCTCACCGATGCAGTACCACGAAATGACGCCCCATTCGCGGCTCGTACGGGAGGTGCAAAATCGATGCTGCATCGGCGTGAAGAAGCCCAAGGAAATATCTTCAGCTTACGATCAAAATGGGTGCTATTTTTTGAGGTCTTAATCACGCAGACGCAGATATCTCCTTGCACATAGTCGGGCGTAAGAAATAGCCCAACTCGCCATGACTAGCCAAACATGCTCGTGGGGAAATAGCCTCGTGACCATCAGCCGGTAAAGACGTCAACCATGTGGTAGCTCGCGACTTTTCATCCTAAGACTCGAGTGTTTAACTTCACTCCTCTCCTCGATGAGTCATAGATCCATCGTGGAACATTATAGTCAGATCCATTCTAGAACTTCCTTCTTTGTGGCCTTTTCAATATATAATCACTGGGTCTTGTCCATATGTCTTGGCTACCGCCTAGGAGGCCTCATCTTCTAATTTTAACCCACGCACAACACGCGTATCCAATCTAGCCTTAGGGTTGTCCTTCGATCTTTCGTGAATATCCATGATTAATTCCCCAGAAAGGCTTCGCCATATCTTCCGTGCATTACATCAATGTGGTGCGGAAGGAGTGAGGTCAACAAAAATAGAAGCCGAAATAAGTCCGCCTGCGCGGCCCACATATGTTGCGTATCATACCCCACAAAGCCATCACATTCTACGGAGCCTGCGGCCTATCCTTTCACCTAACCTCGCATAAGAGTCAACATCCGTGGAGTGGTCCGGTCACCACGAGTCCTTTTCGTAAAGTTTCACCACCCAAATTTATATCGGTTGGAGAAACGCGGCAGTTAAACTCAAAACTTAGTACCCTTTTTCGATAAATGAACCTCGAGCTTCCTTGCAGATTTCGATAAGGGAACTTCCTATTAACACCACAGTAATGTAACATGTATGCACGCAATAAATCATGCATGGAGTAAAGTACATCCGGTGCTTCTTTTGTAGCACGGGTCATATGTCCATACCCCATTCCGTGCACCGGACACCATCAATCACGGCCCATGTACACACCCATATGATTCCCGCGTGTCCCGAATGAACGCACAACATGTGTTGTGCTTGCAGTACGCACACACCTTATAAGAGGAACGCCACGCGCCACGAGAAATGCTCAATGCCAAAAGTTACCGAACTCCACCGCCGCAAGCCGAAGACGGACATTACGAGCCTCTTTCGCCTTCGCGATGAATGCCATCAGCGGCCCACGCTTTGCCATAAGCGGCGCCACGTCATCTGCTTACGGATTCTTTCTACTAAGTGTATAGGCGCTTGAGCCTCGGTATGAAAGGGAGGTGCCTTACTTATTGACACGTGGGATGCCAACCGCCTCTGCCACGCGACCACCTTAGATACCTAGAGTGATTCGCACACGCAAAGATTTCCTGCTCTTCTCAATAGAACGACCCATTTCACATGCATATATCCGATCATACGGCATCTTGTAAAGGCACGAAGCCAGTCTCGCGGACTCGTGACGGCTCTCCGCAGGAGCCTCGAAGCAAGCTACCAACAACCGCCAACATATCGGCCGGTCGCGCTCACCGCGCTGCCGCAGACTTTTAACGCCATTGGGAATGCCAACGGGCGCCTAACCGGTGACCTGTACGTAGTGCCGCGCGCAACATATTCGCGAACGCCGCGTGGCCCCGCCCTCCCTCCTCATCCACGCCCCAATACCGAACGTTTATTGAAAGTCATCTAACATGTCCGCACCCCGCGATCTGCGATCAAACCTCGACCGTTTCACCACCTCTTTCCTATCTGGAGCGGCTTCACCATGGTGGACCCATCGGGTATAGTCCGCACCAACACGGCAAAGCCGCCCATGGTATCCTTTGCATTGCCTTTCCGAATAGGCACACCCATCGCAGGGATACGTAACCCTCACTCGCCCTTTTTAGCAGCCAATGCTTGCTCTAAGAACAAAATATGCTTTCACCGGTCTGGCCTGTGTAATCATCGACACTAGGGCGGCTCCGTGTACATCCAAATATCATCCATTCTAAATATATACATATACGGTGTTATAACAAATCAATTTTACCTACAATTCGCCTCTACTCTAATAGGTGAGGATATGTCTCATTCGCCAGATATGGGAAGAGTGCCAGTTGAAGCGACGCTTCCATCAAAGATTACCGCAGATCACGGTTTCAGGTACACGCCTCGGCAGATCGTGTTTCCTGAGAGAACAATGGGAGGTGATGCCAAACTCGGGCCACGATCGGAGCGCATACAACGGAAACTAGGCTCTAAATAACGATGCGCGCTGGCCGCCTAAGTAACGCGGGATTAAGTTAAAATCAGATACGTTTTCGGCGGCGCAAAGATTCGCATACCACAACGCATTCTCGAACGGGAGACGCTAACTTCTGGTGACGGACGACCCCGAGTATGGAAACAGAGGTTATATCTTAGGTGGCGTGCAAATGCTAGCGGGCCATGGCGTAGCTCTGGGTGCGTAAAGGGCGAAGGACGCTAAGTAGTGCGTGCGTAACCGCAATCTGGCCAACTCAACGCTGCTCCAAATGTGGTCATAAAATAAAACACATAATATTAATTCAAAATTTAGATGCCACACTTCGTGCACGGTCACAAATTCCACACCTGCATTAAGAGACACATATGGCAATGCTCTATTGCCGGACAATTACATCATCACGCAAAGACGATGGCCGAATAATAAGTACATCAACGCTGCTCACGGCTCATAAACGTATCGACGCGGGCCGACGGGCCGACAACCATATATATATATAAAACCTATGGTATCGCTCTCTTACCTTTCGCAACACGTGACAGCGATTTACTCGACGAGCGGCATCGAACACGGACTCGAGCGCGACAACAAGCTTCTTCTTCCTCCTTTCTCCCTCCTTTCCTTCCTGCTTTCCCTTCTTCCTCTCCCTCCTCCTTCTTCCTCCTCCCTCTTCTTCCTCTTCTTCCTCCTTCACTTCCTCCTCCTTTTTCCCCGCCTCACTGCTCGCTAGCTGGCCGAGGCGTGTTTAGCCGAGGTCGTGGCCGGGCCGCTGCCGCCCAAAGGGCGCGTGGAGGCGCGAGGCGTCGCCTGGTACCGTGGAGAGCGCCAGCGTTGAATGAGGAAGGCCCGCTGGGCGCGGTGGAGCGGCCGGGTTTGAGGTTCGGGCCGTGACGCGCTGGGGCCGGGCCGGAGGCCCCCGGTGGTGGCCGGGCTGCCCCGCGAGGCGGCTCGCCGCTGCTCCGCCAGCGGCAAGGCGCTGGGTAAGGGGAGGCGCTGCCGAGCCGAGGGTCGGGAAGTGCCGCCGTGTAGCGACGGGCCGGCGGCGCAGGCTCGGGCCGGACGCTGGGCCGGGCCGGCCGGAGGAGGAGGCCCGCGTGGCTGGCTGACGGGCTCGCCGCTGCCCGCCGGGCGGCTACAGCGCACGCCGTCTCGGAGGCGGGGCCGAGCCGGAGGGCCGGGAGGGCGGGCGGTGGCGGGCCGGCGCGCCGCGCTACGCAGGCCGGGGTGTGTGTGAGTGCGTAGGGGTGGGCGCGGCGCGCGCGGCGTTATAGGGAGGCTTGTCGTGAAAGTGCCGCTGAGGCAGAAAGTTATAAAAAAGATTTTCCAATATACTTTTGAAACTAAAAAAGGGTTATTTGTGCGCTCAAGCAGAAAGGTGCACCTTCCGCAAAGATAAACATTAATTTTTTTGAAAGTCAAAATAATTGAGATTTTTGCCGAGTGCCCCGCATACAAGGCACTCTAAGAAAGATAAAAATTAATTTTTTTGAAAGTCAACAAAATCGAACTACCTTTTGCCGAAAGTGCCATGCAGAGGCTTTCAAGTCGCTTTTGCCGAAAGTGCAAACCCTAAAGCACTGAAAAGAGTCAACCAAAAAAAATTTTAAAATAGCAAAACAAATTCAAAAAATCATTAAATTTTGAGAAGAGCCCAATCATACTGTCTATTACTCATGAAAAAAAAAAATTATAACCTTTCAAATCGATAATGAAAAATGCAGTAACAACCCCATTCATTTGATTCTTCTTAGGGATGTTTAAGAAACTTCTTCTGAGATTGTCGGATTCGAACACGCATTTTATGTGATAAACGTTTCAAACATTGTCAAATTTTATCATAGCATCTGCCAAGATGAAATGATGACACCGCGGGTAAATTTCATGATTTTGAATTCATTTACTTTTTTAAGAATTAAAAAGAAAGTTTATTGGGTCATCATGCTCGTGATCTCCCGGTCTTTACCAGTCGCCCAGACACCCCTAACATACCATAAATAACGCCATTATCAAATTTTTAGCCAATGAAGTCCATTATTGGATGCACGTAAAATTTACTTTCCCAAAATGAATGGAATGAAATAAACTTCCTCGGAAATTAGCAAAACACCGGAAAAATAGGCCACATTTCAAAACATAGTATAATATATACCTGAAAAGGCTAAATGCCCAAAGAGCAAAAACAAAAAATTTAAACTGTTTGCGCCGCGAAATACACTCGGGTAAAACACCGCCTTGCCGGTAGTGTACCGCAAAGCCCTGGTTGCCGCAGTTCACCGCTCGCAAAGAGGACGCGTTTCACGGCTTCGCCTTGCCGAGAACGCTTCTTGTTGAGCGCCGCTCGCAACGCCGCGGCCGCCTTGGTATGGCCTCTTTGTTTAGCGCTCGCCTTGCAGCGCCGCTGTCGAAGTTTATTTCGCGTCGAGAGCTTACACTGGTAAAGAGGTGCTTCGCCCAGCGCCCAGAAAGCACGCAAAGCCTCGTGCACTGCAATGCCGCCGACCCTAGTGATGGATCCCCGAGGAAGCATTCCTAAAGCTCTTGTTTGATCTAGAGAACCAACTAGACTAATTTATCCCTAAGAATTTAAATCTACGGACAAATTATTAGTCTAGTTATATAATCACTAGTCCACTTATGTGAGCTAATAATAGGACCTGGGTTGTCCCAGAAACCATCCAAAGAGTCTCTGTGCCCTTTCTTTGTAGTTTTCTTTTAGAGAAACAAGCCAAATTTCTTCTTGGCAAACGGTGCCCTTCCAGTTTTAATTACCGGCGGTATTTTTTCAAGAAATTTAGAGATGGTCGCACCTGGACATCCGAAATAAGACGGGCGCCATGGTCTCCAAGACAACGTATGACGCCCCGCGCCGAGGATGGTAGAAACCGCCACCATCTCTTTGCTTCATGCAGCTGGCACGCATTTCCTGCACCCCTTACTGGACGCATCTCACCATGCCCTGCGACGATGTTGCTCCTCGTGGCTCCAGCAGGTGGACCGTGTGCCTTCCGCCCGTGTATGGCTTCACCACAGCGCTGCTACTTTCCTGATGTTTTGAAGGAATACATAACGCCGTGATCTTCCTCGACGAGAAGCAGTACGGTGTTGTAGGTGGCACGAAGGGTTTTGAGGAGGCTGCTAACCGTGCTGGGCGGCGTCAGCTTCGCCGCTCTCCGCCTTTATATACTGCAGCAGCCGCTTTTCACGCCCGTAGTGCTTCTCCTTTATCAGTGTCGCTAGTTTTCTATTCATCTAATGTGTAACCTTTAGCGCTACCGGTAAAGCCGCCCTATCAGTGCACCCTACCGCTTCCTTCTTCTCAGTATTGAACTTGGTGTCACGTTTCTCCTTAATGAAATACACGTGAAGGCGGTTCTAGAAAAAAAAACAACAAATAGCTTCCATCGCTCATTAATGTTACCCTCGACACCAGCAAAATTCTGGTGTTTTCTCCTATATATAGGGAAAAAAAGATAGATTCAGCTCAATCCCAGCAGAGTTAATTGGAAACCCTGGTAGCTGCTGTGTTGCATTGAGCTGATGATGGGGAGAACGAAACAATCTACAGGTTATGTCAGATAAACGTTGTTGAACTAACAATATAATATTATCCATGGTAAGGCACACGAGATGATACACTTCCCTGACCAAGCACGTACAAGCTCATGCAAGTAACCAAAGTTCATTGACATATCATCTTGACAACATCGAATGATAATGGTGACAAATAGACCACCAATTGTTGCATCTAAAACGATTAAACACGACATTAGGCCTGTTCAAATGAGAGGAGTAGCTGCCGGGCTGCGGCCGTTGTTCAGAGCGGATGGACATAGACACCAATAGCATCCGTAGAACTTTGCCATCATACCGGCCGGGCGATGCAACCGCTGTCTCGCGACCGGCCCCGCAGGTAGGCCCAAATGAACTCGCAAAGGTTTACTGGCGTAGCTCTCGGTAAAGCATTTCGGCAAAGCTCTCCTCAACGTGGGCTCTTTGCCGAGAGCCTTTTGTTCGCACTCGGTAAATGCTTCTTGCCGAAAGTGCGTTTATCAAGCACTAAAGGCTTTGCCGAGTGTCGTTTAAAGACACCGGTAAAGTAGCACACTTTGCCGCAGTGCCGCACAGCGCGAGAACGCCAAGTAAAGTTACACGGCAGTTTTGCTTGAGCGCCAAGGCACCGGGTAGTAACCTTCTTTGCCCAGTGTTTTGCTTTGACACTCTGTTGTGCGCGTGACACGCGCTTTAATTATTTATGGCACTCAAACAAACATCTCTACCAAGGTAATCACAGGCAGTTCATATAGACATCGACAACCACTCAATAATAATTCACAACCAAAGGAAAGAAATGCTGGCCAGCAATTGTGCTTTCAATAACACACATGAGAAAGTGTATTTATCATTCATCCTTACATAGTCTATGCATCATAACACACAAGTCACTACCAGCTTCAAAAAGGTAGGTACTTATATCAAGCAGCCCTCCAACTTTGGCCTACGTCATAGGTTTGCTATTGCATACCTACATGAGAAAGTAGAACATAAGAATGTGGCTCCATGAACAAATTATTAATATGTCTTTATCAGTTACTGATTAACAATCATCATAGTCTGATACATATCCTAAAAAGCTGAAAACACTATCAGTCAATGAATTTACTTCCATTCACAAAATACCATCAGCCAAAAGAACAAATCAACCTGATACTATGGCCCATTTGTTGCACAGAATAAATGATTTTCCAAGAAGCTTGCTATAAGACATGGAAAATCATCACTATTAAAAGGCAGGGAAGAATATTTTTACCTGATCTAGCTGAAAGTGTCTTGTCCTGCAGAAGCAGTTTGATCCCTTTTCACCTGCAAGAAAAGGATTCACAAAGTGCATGCAAATGTTGACATATGATCTATTAAACTATAAGTATGTAATAAGCCATAGCTCACTGAAGACAAATACACTACAACTGTTCTGCAACCAGTGATGGAGCAGAATGTACTACCAACTCTCGAATATCTGTCTTGTGAACAGGAAACATATTTTGTAGAACCAAAAGTGTTCAGATATCTATGGTGAGTAGTTGCCAAATGTAAATTGATAAAAGTGCATGTAAATGTTAAGTGTTAATACAATCTATTAACCTCAGCGTAGTACAAGTACAGCCTGAGGTCAAATGGACTGCATGTCTGTTCAGCAACCAGTGAAAAAAATGCAGCTGCCCCATACAAATTCAATGCCTATGTTCAAATAAGTTAGTGCTTCACAATGTAGCACAGATGAGGCCAGCAGTTGTGTATTGCTAAATTCATCGTCCACATTCATTCATATTTGCATGTAAGTAATAAATCTGGTAGCTCCTACCATCTATGCACAAAACATATGTTTCCTACACAGCAAGAATAGAAGAACATAAGGCAGACTGTATCTTCCCTCAATGCGCTGCAGAGTCATCCTCTTTTATTTGCAAATAGACATCTTGTTAAGCAGTCATAATATTCAGTGTCTATTTTTCAGTGCTCAGCGCTTTGTAGAAGGGCAACCGCACCAGTGCCAAAGCCGGATCCAGCGTAGCTATTATTTTATCTCAAGATAGCTAGTAGTGACAACCTGGGTGGGCGCTACGGTAATCAGTAGTGTTTGGAGTGGGCGGTGAACTATCGTAGTGTTTGGTGAACTGACATGCAGTAGTATTGCAGAATGTTTACCTGAATCACATATGAGATGGGCGGCGTAGCGCGCTGGCTGGTCGGAACCGGCACGGCGAGGAATGCCACAGCCGTAGGCAGGCAGACATGACGCCGGAAAGGCGAGCAGCCAGCAGAAACAGCTGCCGGCCACGCAGACTGCTTCCACGGATCTGGCTATCTTCGCATGGATCCAGTCGTCCCCGCACGGATTTGGCCTGTCAGGCACGCGTTCCATGGTCACCGCCGTTAACCAGAGAACAAGAAGAGAGGAGGAAGAAGCTGAGAGAGGGGCGACGGATGGACCTGCTGCTACCCTCCCGGCCTCTATGCTGCATCCTCGGACAGGTTGGCGGTCATGGGCGGCCGGGCGGCGCTGGCGGTCGCGGCCGCAGTGTCGGGTGCGCTGGCGTCCACCGCCGCTGTCGCGGTGATCCCAGTCGCCACCGCCGCCGCATTCTCCACGGCCATGCTCAAGGCTGCAGCCGGATCCAGTCGCCGCCTCGCTGCCGCTTCCTCCACCGGCCAGCTGCTGCTCGACGGTGATTTCGCCGCCGGGCCAGATCCTGGCCGCCTCGCCAGAGTTCTCCACCGGCCGTTGCTCAATCTGATCCAGCCGCCGCCGATCCGTCACCGCCCGCTGCTAGAGCTCCTCCACCGCACCGGGAGGAGCCGCTGTGCGCCCATGGGACGCAATGAGGCGTATGCGCAGGCAGCAGTGGCGTGAGCGGTGGGGCAAAGGCTACGTCAGGAGGCACGGGCGCGGCGCCGGGTGGGAGAGCAGGAGATAAATGAGGAGATAGGGTTGGCCAATCGCCCTTGCTTGCCATGGGGAAAATACCTTGCCGTGCCAACTGGTGGCACTCTAAAGAAATTACTTTTACCGAAAAGCAAATTCTCGCACTCCAAAGAAAATATTTATTTATTTATTTATTTTCTATCAATTTCTTTAAGCTTTGGGCAAGTACAAATAACATGTTTAAATTTGGGATATTTTCATTACTTTTGGTATATTTTTTATTTATTTGCCATGGAATTTTTAAAAAATATAGGTTTGAACTCAGAGGTGCCTCAATATTGGATTTTATTGGTTCAAAAAATGTTATCCTTGTTTCTAGTGTAAATTTATGCTAAATCTAGAAACCGCCTCAAAGTTTCGGGATCAACATACTCACGGGCAACGCCGCAACTCGTAAAGTGGTTTTAATTATATAAAAATGCAAATAAATTCTAAAATCATGAAACTTGCTCGAAACATGATATATGATAAAAATTTGAGAAAGTTTCATGCAAGTTGTCACATATATTGTTTACAAACCCAACCGATCCTTCTCAACTTCAAACTTCTCATGAGATGTTCTAGTTTGCAAGTAATGTTCATGACAACTTGCTTAAAAACTTCTTCAAATTTTTATCACGTACCTCCACATATGAGCATCATCATACCACAAATCCCAAGTAATTTCCTTTTCGTGACTTCATTTGCTTTTTAAATTTAAAACCATTCGACCACATGTTCATAGTCATGTTCAAGATATTCAAAATTTTCTTTTCAATTTATGGGTAACGCTGTCAAAATGAGCTAAATAACATTAATATGATTTTGTACTCATAGTATTCGACATTCAATCACTTGCGCTCAAATTTAACTTATTCAAAAATTGCTTGAAAAGCAATTAACTAATTAAATATAGAAAATATCCTTCCAAAACTTACCAAATTTCAAAACGGAAATTACATGTTACCTGGTGAAGGAAAAAGTTTGAAAGTTATCTGAGAACTTTTTTATTTTTTTGTTTAGTGCCGTACAACACTAGGCAAAAGACACTCTTGCCTAGTAAAGTTATTTTAGCACCGCAAAGGACCTCTTTGCCTAGTGCTATTCTTGCCGGTAAGCTCGCACCTCGCAAAGGTCTTTGCCGAAGTGCTTTTCTTTAGTTTAGTAAAGCAGACTAAAGTGCTAAGGCCTTTGCCGAAAGTCTCGGGATTTTAAGTAATTTAAGAAAGAGCCATTCCCCGTGAGGTGTAGGACCGAATACCGGGGTTCCCTTCTCCCACTAAAAGCACCGTGACGCCTTTAAGTTGCAGGACAAACTTAATTGAGTTTATGATATTGATCGCCCTCGCATCGCGCCAAAGTCCCTAAACTTCTTTCACTCTAACTCAAAGTCACGTAACTCGACCGATGCGAAGAATAGTCGATGAGACTTCATCTCGATCAGGTAAATAATCAACGCCACCGTAGCTGGCCGCTACATTTCGCAAGAGGTCCCACTACTACACTATGCCGTAAAAGCTTATCGCTGACGCTTCGATAGTGACTCGTGAAAGAAACGCTGGGCCACTACAGAATAATATCAGTGACGCGGGTTAACAATACGCGTCACTGATTAGTTGCTGCCCATGGTCTGTAAATCAAGACGCGTCACATACTATACTGACTCCTGCAAACAAACGCCATCGATGGGGGAAAATGACGGGGTATTGCTGAGCTGCGTCATAGATGTCGTGGCCGGTATCGGTTGCGAAGACGCGCTACTAATAAAGAATGTGACGCCTGACGCTACAATGGATAGAAGGCGCGACAATACTCTTCATAAAATGCGCATTTAATAGTAAGGTTCCTTTTGGCTCCACTTCCGAGAATGGTGGTGTGCAAGAGAGGAATGCAAAATTGCGTGATTGAAGGGGCGCCGGATTCGCTTTCATTCCTTCAGTCTCGCCACTGGCGCCTCTTCCTCTATCCGCCCATCGCTCTCCATCGCTGCCAGGCCGCGCCTTCTCCTCCGCAGATCCACCTCCCTCCCCGCCGCCCTCCCTTCTATCCGCCTCAGCGCACGCCGCTAGGCTCCCACCGCAGACGGCTGCCCCACCACTCCGCCACGGGCTGGGCGCTTCCTCTCCGCTGTCAGGGGCGGATCTAAGGCGTCACAAGGCTTCACCGCCTTCTTCCGCTTCTCCTCCCTCGCTGCAAGGCCGCTAAGGCCCGGCTGGGAAGACCCCCGCCAAGAAGTTCTCTCGCTTCCTTCCCCGTACCGCTTGTGGTCGCCAGCCTCGATGGGGGAGGCCGAGACATGGTTGGTCGGGTGCCGCCGCTTCCCCGTGATCTGGGCGCGAAATGGCCGGGTCGAAATACCGCCGCTGGTCGACCGTAGCTACAGCTCCCACCCATGCTAGTCCTTGGACTGATGTACTGAGCGCGCCTCGACCGCTACGACTACCTCGATCTAATCGCTCGCCCCGTGTCCAACCAACATGCACATCCACGTGAGCTATTTTCTTCCTTTATGTGCGCTATATACCTGGTCATTTGGTGCATGCATGTACCGAAGTTATGTGTATGTATGGTTGTTTAGGCTACTGCGGATTAGAAGATCTAGGTTTGCTGCCCTACGTTGAATCGCTACTATCATGACAGGCAGAACCACGGATACTGTAATAACGGTGGTGGCCACCTTTTGTTTCTGTGTGAACTACTTATCGGGGCCTTGCTTTGCTAATGCTAAGTGAGCTAAATAGTAGATCGTTGTTACTAATCAGCAAATATCCAAATAGGATTAGAGGTGAGTTTACTGTATTGTTTATTATCAAATGAGTTTGTATATGAGTAGAATGGTGTGCTGTTTTACAGTATATGCATGTCTTCTATAGTAGGACATTATTTTTATGTCAGCATACGCACAATTTCAAACAGGCATGCCATTGGGATACAATAATTTTTGCATGCTACTTTCCTGGGTAGAAATTTGTATGTAATGTCGTGTTCAGGTGTTCAGTATCACCCAACAACCTTTTTTTGATGTTATGTTTGCTTCTCCTAAACTTCGTTCATTAGAAGAATAGAATTGTTAAAGGGGTAATAGAAACTGGCAAATAAAGAGATGGATGCTTTTGATGTCATGTTACAAAACCAGCTAAGTGAATAAAATGTAGCCCCAGCAACATGGAATGAAACTGCTAGTTCAGTGTATAAGAATAGAATTGGCAAGACGCTGCAGATCATTCTCTTTAATTTTTTCTGCTGTTATGGTGATCATTTCTATTTAGTTATTAAACTAGTTTGCCTATTTAGGCATTGTGACACTATAGACATTGGAATGGGAGTTCAGTGGCGCTGCTAAGCTTCCCTTGCTATAGACATGGCTAAACTACTTGCATTCTGGCTGTGTTGCAGGATTCTTGGCTGTACTGTAAGTGTAGTCTGGTCTTCGTATTTTCCTGAGCTGATTATTACACACACAAAACAAGTTATAAATTGATTTATTTATATTTTTAATTGCAAATTATGTGGTACTGATTCGCTAAAGAGTTATGCGCATACCATTTTGTTAGGACCTTTAGTTTGGGATAATGAGGGGGTTTGTAGCAGCTTACGTTATGTTATTGATAGCATTGGATATAGGATAACCGTGAGTATATTACAGGGTACATAGTCACTCAGCTTGTGCTCTAAAATTTTGAAAGAATTTTGCCATTGGTTCATAGTCACTCAGCTGTAACTGAAGGCTGGATGTGTGGCATAGAAGCTCACCTCGTGAATTTTAGACTCAGTGCTGACCCAGAAGTACACAGAATGAAATCAGAGTTCTCCTTTTCTTTGAGTGTAGAATAAAGATGGTCAATTGTAGTAGGTGTTGATCTAAAAGTAGCTGAACTTTCCTCTCAATTTAAAATTAGTTAGTTGAATCCTCAATCTCTTGGCCAGCAGCCTGTGAATTCAAGGAGGTACACGTTTATTTACAGGTAAGTACATTAGCAGCCCATGAATCTATTGTTTTACAGTAAGTGCCACCAGCAGCCTTCAGATTTACTACACAAATAAAGCGAACTGATCCATTGATTTTTTAATCTTAACTGTATTTTGCTTATTACTCATGAATCTATTGCTTATTTACAGGTACATTAGCAGCCCATCTCTTAAACTCCACTTCTCTGAGACATTACATTGTACTGAAAATTGCACTACTGGTTCAGCTTTCATGATGGAATTTATTTATTCTGTGATACTTTTTATTGCCTATATTGGTAGCCAGTTGACTAATATTTTCTATATACACATTGCATTGCTTGATGTAGTACATGACTGCTGCTTGCAACATATATTGGTGCAGGGCTGTACAGGTGATGTTGTTGTTGTATTAGCCTCCCCATTTCATGCAACAGCATAGGCTTGCAGCTCCTCTCTGACTAAATCTGATATTCATGTGTTTTGTTGTTTTGTAGAACAAGTTTGGATTTTGTATTCAAATGCCAGCCAAGTAGTAGAGCACCGTGATGGAGATGCCAATTAGGGGTGATCCTTGAATGATACAGCCTACTGGTAGCCAGTTGACTAATATTTTAGATGCCTTGTCTTTGGACCATAATTACTAGAAAGAACTACAGATCTAAGATATAACACCAAAACTACCTAATACTATGGCAATCATGACATTATAGTGTTCTGCACAACCCTTAATCAGCTAGTGCGATTACTTCCTTCTTCCTTGTATGCTGAAGGTGCTATTTTCTATATTCTTCGGACAGTAGGTTTATATGCTAGAACTATATTTTCCTGCATCGCTAGAACAATCTTAATTAAGCCATAGCAGGGCCAAAATTGAGTAACCACATTTTCGTGAAACACATGTTTCAGAGCATTAAGAACTGAATTTTCTAAACTGCCCTTAGTAGAGTATCCAGCCACCGGAGATTAACCCCACTATGTATGCTATACACCTCTAGACTTAATAACTACCTGTTTAGTAGAAATTGAGCAGAATGACATTTCTTACATTTATGTTTCTAATTAACTCTACTCGTTTTGTTGTAGCCTGGGAGCAGCTGCAAATGCTACTGTTGAGGAAAGGAAGTAGCTAGGAGGTATATGTGGTATTTGCCACATGTCTCTATTGCCGCCCACATCACATTTTCAGAAGTTCGTGATAACGGCGTAATCACTGCAATTCTACAGGACATGTTTTTGATCATGAGAACATAATTTACATCCACAAAGCTAGTGAGTCACTACATAGCTGTACCATTTTCAGTATTTTCGTGAAGTCAGTTCTTGTAAATACATTCACATGCCCTATTAGGGAAGAACCAATTACTGGAACTGCTATACTACTGCATTTAGCAGGAACCACAGCAGCTTAGTTACTGCTAATACAAGCAAAAGGCCTAGGCCTTCTATATTTCGTTGGGCTCCTTGGTCAATCTCAGCATCGTTCCACTTTTTGTTAAAACTGAAACAATACATCAAACTTTGTAGAGCATGGCACAATAATAATATATAACCTAAGCGTGCCTGCCTGTAATACATTCACATGGCCTATTAGGAAGCTGTAACTACTGAGCTGTAACTACCTGCTATTTCTTAAACGCTATTGAAAGGTTATAAGCCTATATGGGTCTAAATCTCACTTTGTCTTCTTCTATAAATGGATGTTTTTATATTCTTTAAGGCAAGTGAGAGCTGCAGAAACAACAGGACACGAAAGCATGACGGTGCAAGTGCAAAGACCGGGTGCTAACTGTTGATCAGACTGCTGCCTTTGTATGGAGCTCTGCTACCTATCTTTTTGCCTGAGCCTGGCTATGACACATCGCTTTGGTAATGCTGTAAAACAATGGCCTACCTACCGAGCATCATATTGTGTAGTATGACTTTGTATCTAAAAAGCTTGTGTAAAGAGCTGATTGTTGAAAATGGAGCATGTCTGTGTGTGTGTGTGTATATATATAGGATGATTGCATATATATATATATATATATATATATATATATAATATATGTTTTTGTTTTCTGAAATAGTTATCAGTGACGGTATTGGCTGGCCGCGCGATAGATGGTTATCAGTGACGTATTGATACCGTCGCTGATAGATGTTATTATCAGTGACGCGTATTGATACACGCGTCAATTTGAGGCGCTATCAGTGACGCGTATTGATACACGCGTCACCGATAGACTGCCACGCGACGCGTATTGATAGACGCGTCACTGATAGACGCTACGACGAAGTACGCGTCACTGATGCCCCTATCAGAGACGCAAGAACAGTGACGTGCGTCTTTACGCGCTCGATGACTGTCTAGACGCGTCACTGATAAGCTTTTCTGGCATAGTTACCAGCCGTCGTGTTGATTTCCACCTTAGACCTAAGACCTGCATTGTGCTTCCTCGACCAGCTTCATCAACATAAGAAAGTAATGGAATCAACAAATCCAAACCACTGCTAATGTGGTGATGCTCTCTAGGCGCTTGGGTGGTTGGCTCAGTGATAACTTTCGTGGTAGTCCCTCCATTCCACCCATGGGCCACAACTTTGTGGCAACAATAATGCTCTGCAATTAATCAATTAATTAAATTAAGAGATGTGCTTACATTTACCGCCAAAAGGGCAGTTTTTAATCACGCCTAGTATAGTATTAGCTAGCAATGCAAAGCTCAAAAGAAAGATCATTTGTTAGGTCGTACCATTGATCCTTTGAGCAGCGTGGACAGAATCCTCGATGGTAAGCTCTATAATGTCCCCATCCTCATTCTTTTCGTGCACCCTTTCTTAATGATTGATGCCATAGCAAAGCGTCCAGTTCCCCCAACGATAGCCCATTCACCCTCAACTGGTATTCCCATCACCTGAAGTGTGGATCCCTTAACCTGCGCTACGTCACATCTCAAAGAAAATGCAGCTTGATATATATCAAGAGACAAATTTTCACAATTTTACACGCTGCAACATACTTCAGAAGATTGAGTATATAGTACCCTTCATCCTCGAACACTACTAGGCTTGAAGGAATTATGCTAGTTACCGTTACCGCCGGCATAGATATGTAGGCCCCAAGCTCCAGCTGACTTTGGCGGAACTTGGAGAGCCCATCACGAATAACCAAATTGTTGACGGCCAACGCCAAACTCTTTGCGATGATTTCCGCCTGGTTGGCGTTGGGGCCTTGTGTCGTGTGGTACAGGTACAGGCCACGGAAGTTGAAACTGCCCATAGCCCTGTGTGCGTGCATAGGAAGGGGTGACTTGGAGGATGCCGGACGGGAGTGGTGGTGGTCATGGGGGAGAACAAAGGTGTTGCTGGCTGATGTACAGTACCACTGATTAGCCAAATTTTGTACTAGCTGCCTCTAATGCTGTGGAGAAATGAAGCTACGGGCGCAGTGCAGAAGTGGGGGGGTTACCTCTTAGAACTCCAATCTATCGCAGCGTTTAGATTTCAACCTTGAACTTCAAAACCGCACTGATAGATCGGTTATCAGTGACGCGTTTTACGCGTCACTGATGCCTTTATCAGAGACGCAAGAACAGTGATCGCGTCTGTCGCGTCACTGATGACTGTCTCTAGACGCTGCCACTGATAAGCTTTTCCGGCATAGTGCTGCCTGAGCTTACCGTGTTAGGGATTTCCACCAGGACCGCCCAAGGACCTGCATTGTGCTTCTGACCAGCTTCATCAACGCATAAGAAAATGCAATGGAATCAACAACCAAACCACTGCTAATGGTGATGCTCTCTAGGCGCTTGGGTGGCGCTGATGTCTCGTGTAGTCCCTCCGTTCCACCCATGGGCCAATCTTTGTGGCAACAATAATGTCTCTGCACTGAATCAATTGAATTAAATTAAGGAGATGTATTTTACATTTACCGCTGTGGTTAATGAAGTTTAAATCAATACTAGTATATGTATTAGCTAGCAATGCAAAGCTCTAAAGAAAGATCTATTCTAGCTAGGTCGTACCATTGATCCTTTGAGCAGCGGGACAGAATCCCTCGATGGTAAGCCTCTAGTACTGTCTATCCTCATTCTCGTGCACCCTTTTCTTAATGACACCGGATGCCATAGCAAAGCGTCCAGTTCCCAACGATAGCCCATTCACCTCCCTCAACTGGTATTCCCATCACCTGAAGTGTGGATCCCTTAAACCTGCGCTACGTCACATCTCAAAGAAAAATGCAGCTTGATATATCAAGAGACAATTTTCACAATTTTTGCTGGACAAGCAACATACTTCAGAAGATTGAGCATAGAGTACGTACCCTTCATCCTCGAACACTAGGCTGAAGGAATTATGCCAGCTACCGTTACCGCCGGCATAGATATGTAGGCCCTGGGCACGCCCAATGACTTTGGCGGAACTTGAGAGCCCATCACGAATAACCCAATTGTTGACGGCCAATCTGCCAAACTGGTTCTCTTGCAGATTTCCGCCTGGTTGGCGTTGGGGCCTTTGTACGTGTGGTACTGCGGTACAGGCCAACGGAAGCTGGAACTCATAGCCCCTGTGTGCGTGCATAGAAGGTGTACTTTATAATGCGTGACGCAAGGGAGTGGTGGTGGCCATGGGGGGAGAACAAAGGTGTTGCCGGCTGATGGCCACAGTACCACTGATTAGCCAAATTTTGTAATTAGCTGCCTCTACTGCTGTGGGCTGTGAGAAACGAAAAGCCACGGCGCAGCAAAGTTTTATATAAGTTAAGTCCACTTAGAACCTCCAACTATCGCACAAGTTTAGATTTCAACTCGAAATTCAAAACCGATGACATTGGCCCTCCAACCTTAGAAAGTCTTCCACTCTCAACCTCGCGGTTTGCGTAGCGTTTTGGCGCGTGAACAGTACTTTGGTATTTTTCATAGTACTGATATTTGTTTATTTCATAAATAATTATTGGTACATCGCAAATTCATGAAATTCGTGTAGCTCTTCATGATGTACTCTACCTTAGGAAAAATATGAAACTGTGGAAAATGAATAGTTTTTCGCACATGTTTTAAAATTACCTATTTTAATTAATAAGTAAACTTCATGATTTTGTAGGTCAAATAAATATCCAAAATTATAAATTAGAGAAGCTGCTTATGATGATATCAACCTGCAAAAAGTTTGGGATGAATTTGAAATATTTAAATAAAATCTTATTGCACTTATTAATTAAAATAAGGTAATTTTAAAACATGCAAAAACTATTCATTTTCTAGGTTTCATATTTTTCCTCAGGTAGCGTACATCATGAAGAGGCTACACAAAAGATTCATGAATTTAGCATGTACCAATGAGTGGTTATGAAATAAAAACACATATCAGTACTATGAAAAATACAAAAAGCTAATGCTCATGCGAGTAAAACCACTGCGAAATCGCTTTAAAGGTTGAAAAGTGAACTTTTCAAGAGTTGGAGGCAAAATGTCATCCGGTTTTGAAGTTTAAGGTTGAAATCTGAAGCTGTCGATAGTTGAGGTCTCAAAGTAGACTTAACCCTTTTATAAGGGCTAAGGTCAACACTCAGCTCAGTGTAGCTGAGGCCAAGCTGTCATCTCTCATCCTCCCTCCGTCAAATCAAAAAGTCAACGTGGGGCATGGTGACCAAGGAGGACTTCAAGGGTATCCATTTTCATTTAATCACCATGCATGCCTGTCCCTTCGTTTTCCATGTAAATGTATGGTAACAACATTGCATGTGAGGCTCCGGAAACCAAACAAAAACTAGGTAATTCCCCATGCAAATATGAGTGCAATATTTTAAATATTTCTAGATAAATTTATTAAAAGAAAACTAGATTTGAAGATCTTTGTGATGACAATACTAATTATGTACTATAAATATTAATATTATTAAAAATATATTTAGTCCAAACTTGTTTCTTGAGAATCAAAAACGACAATTATTTTGGAGTGAGGGACTACATTTTTTGATGATCGGCATGGATATTTGATTGAGAAGTATATTATTTGCTTGCCTCAATTTATAGAGTTTGTTTCTATGCTGAAGACCAAAAATGCACTAAGAGTAATCATGTTTTAAAATTTATTTTTTTTAAATCCATATTCAAATTAATTACATGATGTGAGACAGAATTTGTATGTAACAACAGCAAAACAACAAATCCAATTAAAGAAAGTTACCTAGTAGTTAATTGGTACAACTAAAGAGGATGGTCATATTGACGGACTGATTCCACATCTAGTAGAGGACGCTTCATGCTATTGAACAAAACTTGTCACTGATAATATTGACATCTGGATTAATATTGAAGGAAGAACACTGACAAATTAATGCTATACGGTCATCGTAGTCTGAGTCCATCTCTCCACTTGCCACATGATATTTGCTGCAACTTGTTCTTTCTTCGTTATGGTCTTGCTTAGTCTCTTT